>JAKRRZ010000109.1:0-32394 GCA_022627015.2 Podosphaera aphanis
AATTTTCAGACCTTCTCGCCTTCCCCTCTCTCTATGCTTTGACCAAGGAAAAAGAATTTTCACCTGCATATGAACTTGCATATCCTCAAGCAAAACGACATTTATGCGGGCCAGCAGTAGTAGTAGTCTGAAAACTTTAAATCTTCAAACGTCAACAGATGGGTTTTGGCAGGCTACGTTACAGGGGCTTGCAGAAAAAGCAGTTATGCAGCTGGAAGTAAGTGTTGTATACTGCTGGGTTCTAATGGTCGGGTAATATTCACAAGACTTTGAGTTTTTAGTGGGGGTCAGGTAGGCCATTCAACGCCCAACGCCACAGCTCTCCTCATTTAACTTCGCCACAAATGAGACATTCAATGCACAAACAATCAAAGTTTTGTAAATATCATCCATCCATCAACGAACAAAAACATTAAGGACTTCTGCTCTACTTTAGTTTTCTGCAATCCAGCCTGACAAACCCATATTTTGAGAGCTGAGGTTTGAAGTCTTCAAACTGTGCTGGCGGGAGATGGTAGTATCCCCTCGATGAATGATTCACAAAGTGGATTTTCCAGAACTCAAATCGGGGATACCGACTGGGTTTGGTGCAGCAAGCTCGCCAAAAACAAAATCCAGTTCGATAGGAGAAAATTCTGTATGCTGCTACCTCCTGATGGCCCGGGGATGTGTTTGTGTATGATACTTGAGTGATTAGAATAATGTAATGGGTCACAAATGGCTCGTGGCTTCGACTAAGGTAACTCCATAGTAAAGCTATTGAGTTCTAAATTTTGTGTGTCCTCCTTATCTCCCAATTCCAAATTTATATTTTATACGAAGCTTACCAATGACAAGCTAACCGCATATAGTAGTCTATATTATATAACGTAGCCTGCTACGTTTAGGATCCACAAACCATCCCCCTTCTCTAACTGAGCTGTCCGCAGCTCACCAGAGAGTTTAAGTTTAACACTACAATCCTCCACAGTCCATCAAGTTTCTCCTATCACGCTCCGACATTCTTTTTCTCCCGTACCATAAACTTCTCACCGGGTGGCCTTCACGAACGTATGCTGGGAACAAATTAGTACCATTGTGGCGGTTGCCTAATTTGAATCCTCATGGAGAGATCAGTGAGTATATGTTATTGATGTGACATGTTGCTATCGCCCAGGACTCATCGTAGTAGGGTTCGAATTTATGTTTCTTTTGACGGACTCGCAAGACCCAATCTCCAGGAGCATAAATTCTGGTAATGGCTTTCTTTTCTTGAAGGTACGCCCGAGTTTTTTGTCGCGAGTTGCTTTCATACTGGCGACGTATGAGTGAGCGATGGGAGTGGCGTGGGATCTGACAAATTCTCCTGTCCAGTCACGTTCCTCTTGTAATGTTGGTTCTCGAACATATTCCGTATATGCCTGTTCTTTTTTTGGCGGTTGTGTTCCGAAGAGCAAGAAGAACGGGCTGTGGCCGTTAGGAGATATTCGTCAGTTGAAGATGGAAATGGCGCGGGAGAGGGCGTCAACCAGTCCTAGTCCCGGGGTATCGAGAATAGTTCTAGTTAGAATGGCTTTTAAAATACCATTGGCCTGCTCTACCCTTCCGTTACTCCATGGGCGGATAGGCGTCGACTGCGTGAAGGAGAGGTTATATTTGTGCTGGAACTGTTGTGCTTCTATTTCAGTGAAACACAGGGCATTGTCACTGATTATTTGACGAGGGGTACCGAAGGTGTGGATTATGTACGTGAGTAAAGGCACGGTGTTCACGAAATCTGCGTTAGGAACCAACCGCGATTCTAGCCATTCCGTAGCGTATTCAATCGCATGGAGGAGGGTTTGGGGTCCGATCTTTGTGTGGTCAATCCCCCAACGTGTCAGCGGCAGTGAAGGCTTTATTGGAGTTAGGTTTCCTAAAGCTGTATCCGGGGGCTTCATCAATTGACAAGAATGAACATTAATAATTGCTTCTTGTGCTGCTAACATTACCTCGGGATGCCAGTATTTCCGCTCGGTTTTACGCATAGTTGCGCCGATTGATGAATGATCTTGACCCTCATGAATTCTTGCAATCGTCGAAACAAGGTCTTCGTATTCTAATACCTCTAGTAGTGTCGCAACTCCTATTGAGCCTGGTGGATCCTCGATTTGATGACTTCGAGTCTTTTTGATAAGGTGGAGTTTCTTGTTGAAAACTGTAAAGTTTTGTTTTACCCAGTTCACAGAAATCTTTGGTGAGAGTTGCTGGTATAAGCTTAGGTGCTCGAAGATACATTGAAGATCAATGCGATTTAACTGATGAGGGTATTTCACCTCTGCCAGTTCCATCCTTTCAGAGTGACCAGAATTTTCACTCAGATTGGTCTCACTGTTATTTTCTTGTAATTCGGAAACCCTTCCCTTTTCTTCTAATAAGGGTTAGGCTGAGTCTGAAGCTCGGGAGAGGAAGCCTGCAAGGACGTTGGCTTTGCCTGGCCAGTAGAGGATTCGGATATTGTAGTGCTCTATGGTGTCGAGGAAACGAATCATACGCGGTGGTTGTTCTGCTTTGGTCGGGATCGACTTTAATGATTCATGGTCTGTAATGACTGTTACGTCTCCGCCTTCAACCCAGTATCGCTAGTGTTGTATCGAGAGGAGTATACCCAGCAGCTCTCGTTCTTGCAAAGAGTAGCGTAGTTGTAAGGGATTTTCCTTTTTGGAGAAGTAGGCAACAGGGTGAAGGACGGATTGTTTGACGGTGTTATCAGTGGAGTGTAGATGAGGCTGCAGGAGAGCCGCTCCAACAAAACGTTATGAAGCGTCGCTTTCCAAGACAGTTGGCAGTCTCCAATCGAATTTTTGCACTACGGGGGCTGATGTAAGGGCATTTCTGATTTTATTGAACGAGTCGATTGCACCTATAGAGAGTGTCACTAGAAAATTTTTAGGGCCTACCGAAAGGTCGATTAGTGGACCAGCTAACCGAGAAAATTTTCTGAAGGAACGTAGGTATCCGGCTCCGTTGACAAACCCCCTGATTTCCGAGGTCGTTGAAAGTATGGGGCGGTCGCGAATGGCGGCCACCTTTTCAGGATCTGCAGAGATACCGTATTTAGAAATAAGGAATCCTAGGAAAACAACTTGTTCAACAAAGAGTTTGCACTTGGCGGCATTGAGGATTAAGTGTGACGGCTAGTAAGCCGATAAGACCTGTAGCCTACGATAGTCATCGCAGGCAACTCATTATTCATGCAAGATTGACATCTGAGACATACAAAAGGTATAGTCGAGAGAGTATCATGTGTTACATAGGCGAGGCGCTTGGGGAAACAGGGTCCTAAAATAGTTGCCACAACTTTGGGGATGTGTATATGTAGTTCTTCTGTTACGTAGTTATTTCTTCTCTATAGTTGAATTATAGAAATACTCTCATCCATAAAAATGCCCATTGCTTTCTATTGCTGATCCGTGACATTAAGCTATAATTAACAAACCAGGCGAAAACCAGCTGTAATCTGGCGTGCAATTCTTCGCGTGAATTTCCCCAAACGCAAACGTCGTCTAGAAGGCCAGATAAAAATAGACGATATGGCTGTAGGACTTCTTCCATTAAAGATTGGAACTTTGCTGGAGCATTGCATAAACCGAATGGCATGACCAGCCATTCTTTTTTTTAATCATTTTGTATTGAGCATGTAAGCTATCACATGACCAGCCATTCCTAAATACCGAAAGGCGTCACAAAAGCTGTCTTTTTTTGGGATTTTTTATGCATTGGAATTTGCCAGAAGCCGTTTTCCAGGTCTAAAAATGCGTAGAAGTTGTGTCCTGCAGCTCGTTGTATTTCGTCCTGAGCATTTGGGAGTGGGTGCGCGTTTTTCTTAGTAAACTTATTAAGATCTCTGTAGTCCACACAGATTCGCCAAATTCGTTCGTTAGTCTTGGATGGTGTCTTTTCGGGCGTGAGGTGGAAAGGTGCAGCCCAAGGGCTTTGGCTTTTCTGTATAATTTTTCCGTCGTGCGTCTTGCAAAAGTCGCGGATTGCTTGAAGCTGGTGTGGGCTATAGCGTCTTGGTGGGAGCTTAATTGGTTGACGGTCACCCATATCTATGACGTGTTGTGTTGTTACGGGATGAATCCGTGGAGTTGGTACTGTCTGCGCCAGTACCTTGTTGATTGTCACTATTTCTCGCGAGGCTGGTTCTGTGTGAGGCTGGTTCTGTGTGGCTGTGGCGTGTGTGGCTAATGATTATTATGTGGCTAAAGATTATGTGGCTGGTACTGATGCCGGGTAATGTGAGGATGGTGATTGATACGATTCTCCCCTTGTTAATACAGGTCCAGATGTAGTACTTAACAGGAGGAAAGTAAACATCGGAGTTTCCTTCGGTAGATTTTAATAATTAACTGATTTTATATTTGGACTTGCTCTGGTGTTTACCACTATCAATTGATCCCGCGACATGTGTTTTGTATAGAAAGTCGGTTTGTCGAAGATATTTATTGAAAAGAGAGGGAAAGTCGTGAAAATATGAGTTGGTGGAAGGAAATGCGTTAGTGGGCGTTGACATATGCCATTTTGGCGTAAGAAAGTGAGAGTTTGTTGGAAAAAAAAGTGAAAATTTTCTGATTCAGTGAAAGGAAATAGATTTGGAAAAGTGTGTAAGTGGGAAAGTTGAATGGTGTCGTCAGGAAGAAAATTTAATCCGAGAGCATGAAAAACAATTTGACCCAGGGTGAGGTCGGCGGGAAATGTGTTAACTGGGATGAATCCAGCAGAAAATGTGACTGGCTCAATCCATTTGACGCGATCTTTGCCGCGTTGGACGTAGAACTGTACAGTTGTAATGGCATCTTTGGTAATTGTAGGCCCCGTTCCACCAATTCCTGAAATTGATGAAACGAATGAAGTGTTATAGGAATTAAGTCGGGTGGCCAGGTAGCTAGAGACAAAACAAGTGGAAGATCCGTAATCAAAGAAAGTAGAAAAAATAACGGAAGGAAATTTTGAAAGACGAGTAAGAAAAAGGTAGTGTGGCTTACCACATCCCTCAAGAAGAGAATCTACGTCGAGAGTAGTTTTTGTACAGCCTGAGCCTATTGCCACAACATAGACGTCTCGGCACCCTCAATCTATCTCTTCCTGGGCGAGAACTTGCGTGAGTAGGTCTTCTAGTTCTTGGTCGATATTGTCGTATTCAAGGGTGTCTGCAGGGCTCCTTTGTTCATTATCGTCTGGAATCATGGTGTTGGCGATGAGTTTGAACTGAGACGAATGGCTGGATAGAGTTACGTGAGCGTGGCTAGGCAAATGGCTTGACAATAGATAATTATCAGAATTAAATCCAGAACTTTCTGATAATTATCTATTGTCAAGCCATTTGCCTAGCCACGCTCACGTAACTCTGTCCAGCCATTCGTCTCAGTTCAAACTCACCGCCAACACCCAACATTACTGTCACGGATCGGCTCGGATTATCACAAGTCGTCTCGATTAGTTAATCGGCGCCGCGGTTTGTGGATACTGTCGATTGCTATGATTAGCTTCAATAGTGTTGCCGATAATTATCATCAACCTCAAGTACAGCATTAATGTTGTTCTTTGTGATTCTACCATGTTCTATGGTATTCGATGGCGTTCGGTGTGAAGGTGGCCAAGTCAGCGGCGCTAGGGAGTTATAGGGAATGTCCTTGTGTATAAATAACAGTGAAGTCTCTTCAACAGCTCTCCAGTTTTCAGTCTTGTATTTATCCTTTTTTTATAGTCAGATTCAAGAGTTTCAAGTGTCTAGCATTCAGAGAGTTATCAAGTTCAAGTTCAGTTAAGTCACGTCTAGTCAACGCCACTAAGAGCCCACGACAATTACTTCCACTTGAAGAATCCAAGCAAGGAGAACAAGACACCTGTAAATACATGGCCCAACTCCGAAATCACCATGACTCCAAGCCTAAGCCCAACGCCCTGATCCTGGGCAACTGCGTACTCAGATAACAACAGAAAGTAGCAGAAGATTATATCTGATAATCATCATCAAACTATGTGATCGCGTAGTGCTGCTGTTCCCCGAATATTAAGATCGGCGGGTCATAGCTTCGGCACTCCTGAGTACTAACCTATTGTAGTAAGGGTGTTGGCACCGGTACGTCCCGATCAGCTTATTGTAGTTAGTCGCCGATCGGTTATTGCAGGGACGTCGGCAACGGCTCATGACACATGGGTTCGACAACAAACGATTTCTGGTTAGACCTGAAGCGCTTGAATTCTTTTTTTTATAGCCGAATAGCGTTTCCTGAGGTCATCGCTGAAAAAGGTGCGGAATAGAAATCGAACTGGGCTTCTTTGATTTTGGTTATCTATACGTGGCGAATTCGAGCGACAGTCTTTGGACCAGTGTCCTGGCTTTCCGCACTTGAAACAGATGCCATGTTGAGCGTTTACCGTATATTCTCCACCTCCGTTGGGTAGATCATGGGTGGGGAACACGTTATTACCCTGGAGCCTGGAGCCTAGAGCCTGGGATCCATGATCGTCTGGTTAGGTGCAGGTGGTGTAAGTCCAACAGCTGGATTCGTCAGCTTGAGGTTTTGCTTAAAATTAGCATCTTCATAAGGCCAGCGAGCAATAGTATCGGTGCATTGTACGATGTTGTCTGCTAATTCTTCGTTCGAGAGGGTCGAGGATTTTGGACTAATAGCAGACCATGTACGTGGTAAAAACTGCCGGACATGTTGACTAAGAACATCACAGGATTGGGGTCCTACTACCATGTCGGTGGGGAGGAAGAAAAAAGCTTTTCTCAGTCGGCGTGCAAAGTCCAGCGTTGTCTCATCGTTGTGTGCGCTGAGTTTGGCGAAGGTGGTCAGGGGGGAGCTTAAAACGTTATTGTTGTATAGGACTTTTAGGATGCACTCGACTGTGCTCGCCCAGTCTAAAGAGCCATTCGCGATAGCTCTTCGAGCTGTTATAAAATCGTGGTCCATTACAGAAGCTACCCTCATTGGCCAAGCTGAGTAGGGTAACATGGACTACACCATGCAGACTTGCATCAGATATATTAGTTCTAGAGTGCCTTCATTGGAAACCCAAAGTTTTCAGTCGTTGGGGAACACTGCCTTATTCCTATCGGTTGCTTCACGTAGAAGTTCATTGGGGTTCTCGGCTTCCTTGCGTGTGAAAAAATCAGGAAGTATCTTTTCACTCGCATTTCTTGGTCGGTAAGGCCCGAAGTTTGAGCGTTGACGGGTGGGTAGAGATTTATTGTTCCGTTAGCGAGGAACTTCTTGTTGTTTGCAGATGGTGGTGCGTTGAAGAACTGAATTTGAGTCGACGATAGAGTGTCGTTGCGTTGACCTTCAGTGTGTGTGGGGAGTGGGAACTCACCCGAGACTTTTGGTACCAGAGGCTCGTTAACAGGTGGTATGGTGTTTGTAGGAGGTGTAGGGTTAGTGTTTTCGGCCTTAGCTTTAGCTTTTCCTTTGTCAGACGCAAAAATATTTTCTGACTTAATGGTGCCCACGGGGTAGAAGTCATTGTTGGCAGCAATTTTATCAGCCGGCTTAGACCCAGAGAGCCGTGTTAATTGCTTTAGGATTTTTGACAACATATTGTCTGTATTCTCAGACTTGTTTATAATTTCATCGAAAGTTTCCTGCGTCTTGTCCGATAATTTTTTTTATAGATTCGTCGGTTTTGGCCGATAGCTGTTCAATGCTAGCCTTAATTTGCATATTTCGCCTCGCTGAGTCTTCTTGGGACTTTCCTTGGTCTTCGATGACCCTCTTTAACTTGGCTTCCAGCTCAAGGTTTGTAATTCCGACCATTGTTACTTGATTTGTTTGTAGTTAGGTTAACTCAACAAAAATATATATTTCTGTGTATAATACTCAAGTGATTAGAATATGGTAATGGGTCACAAATGGCTCGTGGCTTCAACCGAGGTAATTCCGTAGTAAAGCTATTGAGTCCTAAATTTTGTGTGTCCGCCTTAATTCCCACCTGCAAATCTATATTTTAAACGTAGCTTACCAATCACAGGCTAACCGCATTTAGTAGTCTATATTACATAGCGTAGCCTGCTACGTTTAGGATCCACATGCATAAGAGTTTATCTATTTGTGTACGAAAAGTTGGGCCGTGCGGTATCGAGTGTGTGGGGTCAGGCAGATGACCTCCCTCGGCTCCGAATGAAGCGAGGGGTCCGTCCACCTGACCCCACGCGCTCGACACTGCAAGAGCTCAACTCTTGTACGCATCTTCCGGCCCTCAGCAGGCAGCAGCACACAGAATTTTCTCTCATCTAACTGGATTTTATTTTTCGCAAGACTGCTGTACCAAACCCAGTCGAGATCCCTGATTTGAGTGCTGAAAAAGACACGTGGTGAATAATTCATCGAGGGGGTAGGACAGATGGGTGAACAAACAGAGGCAGCCGTACGCCCATGAGGAATCCGCGTCCTCATCTTTCTCACACGTAATAACCTGTGGCCGCTCGGGGATAGAGCGCCCGCATGACCGTGATCCACTCAAGCGCCGGCAAGACACGAGAAGCCTCAGACAAGATTCCATGTCCTGGATGTAGCGGGCGCCATCGGAGCCCATGCCGGTGCCGCAAACTCTTGCATGCCCAAACCTTTCGGTGAAGAGCCACTCCCCCCTTCCCGACCAGGAAATTATCGATGTTTGTAGATTCTATCTTCCGGAGGTGCGATCAAGTTGCTTCGCAGAGTGGGATCCCCTCTTGTCAGAAAACTCATCGCCTGAACCATCTACTAGTACTAGTACCCACCCTTTCTTCTCTCCGGAGACAGTCAGCCTCTCAACTTCCTCTGCCAGCCAATCGAAACCAATCTAGCCATCCCCGGTCTAGGTAGGATCTACTGTGTGATTCTCCCGAAATCTTTCGCGTTGCTTATGTCGCCGGATCAATTGGTGTTGTAAATCAACAGAGCAAGTCCAGATATAAAATCAGTTAATTATTGTAATCTGAAGAGAAAATCTTCCCAAGATGATTTTCCATCTGCCTATATACAACTGTCTTGTAAGTACTGTTTCTGATAACGGCACCGTTTTTCACTTGTCATTATATCTCCCGTTACCGCCCCAAACAAACCAGATTTAACTCTTGAAACAACAACAACATTAATGTGCGGTACATACAATAACGCGCTGGCACAGCCAGTGTATCAACCAGGGATCTATCCCGGAACAGCTTATCATTGTTTCAAGCGTCCGAGGTTTGGCTTTTCACCACCCCTCGGCTCTGGGGTCGGATGGTGTAGTGGTATACCGTCCAGGTCAGTCTTCCAAGTAGGGTTTGGGTAGCCTGAACATCTATCCTACTCGAGACAGAAGATTGCTGGTTCGACTCCAGCAGACCATACCTTATTGGGGCAAGCTACGATGATGATGGTTGTCAGGGTTTGCATCTAAGGGGTCTCATGATGATCTTCAGGAGATCCGTTACTCGCCGATAAGGAGGCTTTCGGCCCCTAGACGCGGATCGGCCAGCCGGTTGTAACCAGGGTTTGATTGACCAGGAAAGGGTCAGAACTGTCATAGCGTTTCCGTTGGAGATTCAGGAGTACTTTGGGTAGGAGTTATGTTGTTCCGTTGCCGGCGTCTGGGGTTGTTCTATGTATAAGTAGCCGGGCTAACGCTCGTTCTAATCGGTGTGCAACGTCTTGTATATTTTATCTACTTATCTGATTACTCATATTCACATTCTGTTGACTCTCCCACTTCCTCCTGGTACACCGTGACAATGGTGGCATGTGTGGATAACTCAAGGTTTTTTGAGAGATTTCCCTTGAGTGAGTTTCACGGATGGTATAGTTCGGTAGAGGTGAAGAAAAAGCCGCCTGCCACAACGGTAGTGATTCTTGCAAATGATATCCGAGGCATGATGTTCATCACGACTATACCATCATTGTATCTGACTGAAGTCGACACCTGCGTGGGCCATAAGGCGCCAAATCAGGATAAAAGACAAAAAAAAGAGAAAAAAACTCTCGGCTCTGCTCTTCCTTTGACTCTTTGTGGACATGTCACCACTACATGCTTGCCATTTTATGAAAGATATCTACACTGACAGATCTTTTTCGGTTTCGGTGAGATTCGAATCTGATGTGTTAGCTTCTTATCTGCATAACCCAAATTAGGATAAGCAGCTTCACGTCGTTACTTCATCCTTCAGGTCTAAACATTTTCTTTGTGGTAGGGTCTAACGATATCTATTACGACTCGCAAATACCCGTTCTAGCGACATGTAGAGAGTAGAGTTACCATGAGCACGAAGTCAAAAGAGCCTTTTGGGTATTTAAACAAAAAGGCTTCGAAGGCCATGGGTTAGCTCGCCAATCTGGCCTCTTTCTCGGCTCCCTCTCAGCTTTCTCGTGGGTCATCATAATCTTTGTTACCGCTATCTTCATTCATAAGATATTCTCCCACTTTCATTGAAAAAATTCTATTGTTACAAATCTGTATTCTCGTAAGCGACCTAGTGACAAAAGCCAATTTCCTATGTTGGGCGCCTTCTTTTTGTAGCCAAGAGATTCTAAGAGCCATTTCCATGGGGTGCCTTTTTTCTCTCTTCTAGCAGGTTACAGTAATGAAGGGCTAGATAAGCGATTAATTTCCGATCTCATTCACTCTCACACCAGAGAGTGTTCTGCGGTGAGACTTTTCTCTGGGATAGAGGAAAGGAATTCGACCCATTAGCTCTGATCCGTATCTGAATTGAGACCGAGCATTTTGCCTTGGGCCTCCGCATTCTGTCACATCCATGTTGTCCGCTACTTCTGGAAGGCGTGTGGGGTGATGTTGCTGTGCCGCTGCTCTCTTTCTATCCACCCTATCCACCCATTCTTTGAGATGATGAGCGCCAGAGCAGAGCTAACGTCTCGTGTTCTCTTTCCTAGAACCACTATAAATTCTTCACTCGAGCTGTTCGACGCCTTCTACAGCCAGTCTCTGGCCTTGATAGACAGCCTTTTACTCATTCCTCGTTTGTCCGCTTCGAGTACGACTTAGCCTCCTTTGCCTTTCTTGATCTACTAGGATCTCGATTCTGCCAGAGATTGATACAGATCTTTTCCAGAACTTGGTTGACGTCTGCGCCCATCGTGATAGTTTGCTGTCTTTGGAAAGTGGCGGCGATTTCTATAGGGGTCGCTCGGTAGGCCCCTGCCCGAAGTATTTGTTTTAGAGCACTTCAAAACTTCTAGCTATACTCTTTGGTGCACCACCTATTAGAGTCGGTATGTGCCAGGCCGAGGCTCCGTAGACAAGTGCGCTTCGAATAATGATCATGTAGGTTTGCCTTGTATAACTTGGATCTTTCTTCGCCGGGAAATCTTGTTCTCGACCATCAAATGCTGGGTTCTGCAAAGAATAATCCTATCACATAGCCGGTGTGCTTCCTCAACAGCCACTGCTTGAGCAATTATACTTTGGAACGTTGAAGGAGTCTCCGAAGAATTTCTACTCCTTGTTTAGTAACTTTGATTATCTCCATCTCTGAAAATTTGGAGATTTCTCTAGTAGCATTCTTCTCACTGACTTGCTATAGTATAAACAGTGATATTCTTTTTACTCGAATCGCTGTTGTTCTAAAATGGCACCCCTCATTCCAAAAATGCCCTATCTCCATTTCTCGCTCCCCACTATTGTGACAAAATCACGGCGGGGAAGTTTCCCGACGGTAATAGCATGACTTATGGATGCTGCCACAGTATTAACGCTCGTGATAAGTTCTTCTCCAGTTCGGTCTGCTCTGTCCATTGGGGCTTCTGGCAAACGTACAAGTAACTTCTGGTCGAGCTTCGCCAGCATGACGTTGTGATTCGTTTTTAACTGTCGGAATATTCCCGATGGCTTTTCACAAGCTTGTGGTAGGTAAATTATTGTTCAATTTCTTGTTCTTTTGTTCTATCTCTCTCTCTCTTTTTCTTTGAGCTATTAGACTTATTTATACAGGAATGTATTGATGATGTAGACATACGTCATCCCAGTTAACCTCAACGCGTTTGGCACCATTCATTGTCCCAAAATAATCACACACTAGCGAGAACCAAAATAGAAAAACCTGAACACTTGGCCTCCTACATATCCATTTCTCTTTCAACCCACTGCGTTGAGTTTACATTAATCAAGTTGGAGTCGATTAGATCTTTAAGTGCATGGCAAGGTTTTGACTTAGTCATCGCGTCTGCAGGGTTAGAACTTCCTTCGATCCATCGTACTTCTGCTATTTCCCTTCTCTCGTGTGATTGACGGAGACACATCAGATCTATCATGAGCCTCTTTTCTTGTGTTGTCCCTAATTTCACTAGACAGTCGTACAAGGATTTTGAATCCGTGCATAAGATGAGTGGTATCTGGTTATCTAGAATTTCGTCGAGAGTTGACTTGATTGACGCACCCATATCAAAACCGTGCACCATTCCATATACTTCTGCTGCCAGAACACTTATAGTGACTCTTTTGCACTTAACAGAGGTCCAGTGGATGGTGTTTGCCTTGCTATATTTGTCTGCCAGCACCATTACGAATCCGATTTGCGATGAAAGGTCGTTGTTGGCAAATGAGGAATTGGTAAAAACAATGAGTTTTAGTGATTCAATATTTAGTTGTACGTACTGAAGACCTCTGGAAGCGTTCTTTATTTGCCAATTGATTCTATCATTTAGGCTTTTGATGATTTTGGTATCAGGATTTGTTGTCTGAGCAGCCGAAGATAGGTCGAAAGCTGCTTCCGGTTGACACATACTTGCAACGTAGGCCCCTCGGGCTCTTTGTGCAACAAATTGGTCTTTTGTCGAAATTAGATGCCTAACTTTTCCTCTCGAACTGGTGATATCGGTAGGTGTGCAGCTAACGGGCTTTAGATTGTTACGGTGTCGTTCTTGAGTGAGTGATATTATCCTAGAGTTTCTTTCTTGACGAAGGTGGATATAACCGCCATTAAACTTGACTGGATTACTAAGATCAAGCTTTTCACGTTCTTTTGCTAGGAATCTTGCTTGTTTTAATTTGGCTTCCTCTTTAGCTGCAAATAGGACATTGGCCAAGATAAGCGTGTCATCCGTTTGTAAACCAACAATACCAATATCCTCCTCAGAGGTGTTGCGAAATAAAAGACAATGATCATACGTTGATGGTTTCATTGACAAAGTATTGGTATGATGTTGGTGGTAAGTGTCGAACCAGTGATTTCCCGCTTCTGATATGCCATACAAGGGCTTGATGACTTTAAGAATTGTCCCTTTTTCTGCAAGTTCTGTGGGTGGCCGAATGTATAAGTCGCGATTCAAATTCGTTTTAGATTGGACATAAGCTTGGGTGATGTCACGCAAGTACAGATTGAGAGGTAAGGTGGCAGCAAGTGCAAGAATGATTCTCTGACTTACTCTTTGAATCATTGGAGACTGAGTAAGTACAAATTCTTTCTCTCGATCGTTGTACGCTTGAACAACTAAGCGTGATTTTTCAATTGCCCTTTTGGTACCGGGGTTTTTGATTTCATCGACAAATCTGGAATTGAAGATTCTTGTACCAGGTGGTATTTCAGTTGCGTCAACAACTTTGAAAACCCCATTTTTAAGGAGGCCGTTGATCTCCTTTTGCCGCGACTCGACGAAACTTGGCAGTGGAGTGCTTGTTGGCTCATTGATGAAAGCTACGAGATTTGGAGGATCTTAAAATCGCGTGGGAAGACGGTGAGCCCTTGCTGGGTTTCTTCTAAGGTTGCTTGGTTCTTGTATTGGAGGCTGGTTATTCTCAGGACTTAAATTATCTTGCGTGGCGGGATTTTCGAGTCCGTTTGGCACTTCATCGAGCGGCGAGTTTTCATCACAGTTCGAGAAGTAAGGTCTAACAACAGTTGATCGAAAGTCAGTTGGACCCGATGGCAATTCAATTTTACAAGTCTCATTGTTGATTTCAATCAGCTTGAACGGTCCCTCCCACTTTCCGGCTTGATTTTTGTTTGCTTGCCGCCAGACTAGAACATCTGAATTTATCGTTAAATCGTTTACCATCGTTGTATCATGGCCATTTCGCTCGTTAAGTGCACGGTTAACTTGTATCTTTGCTCTGATTTTAGATATTTCTTCCATTGCGATTTTGATGGCTGCTGCCCGCTGAGCTATTGACGGTGTGGGTGGGTTAGAATCGGTTAACCTTGGGTACGCTCCAAAAACTAATAACGTCGGAACTAGACCGTTGAGTCCGGCAGTATCATTGATAGCCTTTATAGCCATTTGAAGCATGCAGGATTTATGCACATTCATACCTTTGAGTTCTTCTTTGATGATTGAGTATGATCTTCGTACAAGAAAATAGTAGCGTTCAACCGTTCCCACAGACTAATGCGCCTCAACAGGAACATTTTTGACGGATACAGCCATTGATGCTGCAGTTTGATGGAATTCCTTGCTGGTGAAGTTCGTCCCGGCATCAGTAACAATGAAATCCGGAGGTCCGATGTATACGCCAATCCAGCAGTTGCGTATTTTATCCCAAGTATGTTTCGCTGAAAGATTTTGTAGCCATCTTGCCGCTTGAAATTTCGTGACTATGTCAACGATATGTAGAACAGGATCGGAATCGATATACATAATATCTACAACAATAGAATGGATGAATTCAAGGCCTGCATCTCGGAGGTTAAATTTGAAAAGTTTTGGAGGACCTTTGTGCTTTTGACAATTTGAGCAGAATTTGGTTAGGTGATCAATAATTTTCTTGTCAATACTGTCATGTCCTGAACGTTGTAGTACATTATATAGCCTATTTGTGGAAGGGTGTCCAAAGCGACGGTGAATTCTTCGCAGTTCAGTTTCGGTCAGAAGGCATGGATTTGTGTTAAAAGAGGAGGTAACAAATGTGTGTAAAAAATATTCCCAAATTAGAAAAGCATGGCCAAAACGTCGTACGACAGGTACCTTCTTAGTCGAAATTACTAAAAATTTTTGAATATTGTCGTAGTAAACTCCTAATTTGTCCATATCAGTAAGGGAAAGTAGAAAGGGTATGTCGGCATTGACGATATGAAACTCAATATTTCCGATTGGTGTGTTTAAAATAATTGATCCGATAGAAGTGGTGGATCCGATGCCGAATTGAACTTTGACAGTTCCAGCTGTAGAAGTATTTAATGGTATATTAGAAATCTTGCAGAGTGCTTGATATTGATTGTACCCCGCAGTCGAATTCCTGGAAGCTCCGGTATGTATCACTATTCCGTAAAAACGATCGCTCGCATATCTAGATGATGTTAAGAAGAAGTATCGGGGTGAGGGTCGATGCCCTGAGTTGAATCTATCCCAGTTATTGCATGTTCAAATGCTTGGTTCTCTAGAAATTGTGTTAATACTTTTGGCTTAATGAGGTCGCCGATGGAAGAAAAATAGGTTGTCGTTTCAGGCGTCTTGTCGTCCGGTGGTACTGAGCTAATATCGAAGGTAAGAGTATCCATTGTTTCCTGAAGGCCATCCATCAGAAATTCGTTACTTTCTACATCTTGCTGACATTCGTGCTCCGCGATGTAATTATTAGCCTGTCATTCAAGATGTCGCGAAAGATTTTCCTTGAATCTAGCCTTTGCTTGTTGTTGTTCTGGTTCTGAATGATTTCGTGACCAGCATCCAGACTTTTTGCAAACGTAGCAGTTCCCTTTCTTAGAGTTGTCAAATTGAAATTTAAAAGGTTTGGGTTTGGCAAATGTGTTGTCTTGTTCTTTTTCGTTTCGTCTATGGTATCGGCGGTCGGTAAAAAATTGTGCTGATTCAGACTCTTTAGCTTCCTCGTAGGTTGTGATCGAAGCCTGAAGGTCGCTAATTAGACCAGACAGGATCTCACTTGGCTTGAAGCAAGCATAGCTGCAAGCAGGAACCTTGCGACAAGCATTGACAAGTTTGTTGTGGAGGAAGTTGTCCGATCGTAGTTCTTTCTGAATACTGAGTTGCAACTCCCGGAGTTCGCTGATTAGGAGTCTTAAGCATTCTCCGGTAGATTTTCCTTCATTTTCTTTCATTACCACGCGTAAGTTTCGTTCGTCCCATCTAGCGAGTCTGCTTCTTTTGTATTATGCACCTTCAAAGTAATTCTGAGTAGTTTGACACATAGTCTCAAAGTCAGTTTGATGGGTGTTGGATGGGTGTTGGATGCAATGTTGGCATAATAGTGGTTTAGAGCGGGACCACTCAGCATCGTTGGGTAGGCTTTTCCTCGAATGTAATCTGGGATATCTGCTCTTCGATAATGGTCCAAAAATATTGCTAGCTTAAAATCGAAGCTATCTTGTTCCCCCCTATACTTCATATCTTAGTCATACATTCGGACTAAGTTTGCGAGTTCTCTTTCATAGCCCAAGTCTTGTTGTGATGGTTTCGGAGGCGTATCTTCTGCATCGTAGATATTTTGCTCTAGCTTGACTTCAGAAGGCCGTTTCTCAAATGAACGTGTACTAATGTAAGCTTGAGCCTGTTTTAATTTAGGGGCTGTTTCTTGAGGGTTTGTTTGTAGGTTAGCGATTGCTACAACTTTGTTTGAGCAAAATGTTTCGTTAGATGACGAAACTTCTTCGATTGTCCATTGGGTCGGTTCTGTCTCAGTTATGACGTCGTAGAGAGATTTAGCAATTGTCGTTTTCCTATCCCATTTCACCCATACTCCGTATGTTCTAAGGTGGGTACGAAGAGCACGCTGAACTGGCAACGTCGCTTGCTTGAAGTCCTCGGCGGTAAAATTGTAGAAATCGTCTCTAAATGCTTCCCAAAGATTATCGTCCTTAAATTTATATCTGTTGTACTCGCCAATTTTCTCTTCAATCAACTTGCTCATCTTTTGGGTTGCTGTGAGTGACCTTGTGGATGCGCCTTCGGCCTCTTTTGTCGAGTCAGTCATCTTGTAGTTTGATTGAGTTTTTTTTTTATGCGTGATGGACGCAAATCGAGGGCCTTTGTCAGGGGTCGATTTCTTGAATTATTATCCGTAGTTGAGGGCCTTAAGGATGGGGTCAACTGATGAATCTTAGCTCCTTAGCAAATACAATCGAACCGAAGCCTTTGTCAAGGACTGAACGATTGGATCTCTCTTCACTAGGTATATCTGATCTGTACGTCTACTGATCAGTGTCGGAATACTCCCGATGGCTTTTCACAAGCTTGTGGTAGGTAAATTATTGTTCAATTTCTTGTTCTTTTGTTCTATCTCTCTCTCTTTTTCTTTGAGCTATTAGACTTATTTATACAGGAATGTATTGATGATGTAGACATACGTCATCCCGGTTAACCTCAACGCGTTTGGCACCATTTATTGTCCCAAAATAATCACACAGTAACACCATCGTTGGTCTGTTTCCGATGGCTACAGTTTGGTTTGTGGTCCATGCCTATTCTTGTCCTGAGTGCGGACAACTTTTGCATTTCACCCTGAGAGCCAGCGCCGCTTGCGTTTCTATTCTTCTTTGCTGAGAAGCAGGGCCTCTTCCCGGTCGAATAGAGACAGCATTGCTAGAGTGCTGGAAGCTGGATATGCCTAAGTCAAGTGTCAGAGTGATCTTTTTCCAGAAACAGCAATGCGGATGCCGTCGGTCCTAGCTCGATCTAAATTCAACTACTTGAGTACAGCTCGTCTACACATCAATTATTAAATTACTGCCAACACTAGTGGTGCAGCTTGGATATCACATCAATTTTCAACTGGATGATGCAATTCCTTTGTTAAGATTCGGTAAGCTATATCTCGGGAACAAGAGAATCTACTCGGCGAGGAATTTCTACCAGATGGCAGTGCTCGAGATTTCTACCGTAAAAGCCAGTCACGGGGCGTGCTTTTTGGCATACCACATGTGTACGTGGCAGCAACTACCCTACCAGTAAATTTTAAATTGCTTTCCGAATTCCGAATGGCTATACGGATAGATTCGTGAATTTGATATATGCGGGATGGGGGTTTGATTCAAAACAAGGCAAATTTAATGTGGGATAGTAAAAGTTTTTCGACACAAATTGGAGGTGGTAGAAAGGTATTTTGGGATTTGAAGAATGCCAAAGTCTGGATCCAAATCACTCAAGTGAAAGGTTGAAGATCATCAGTGTTTGTAAGAGGAAATATGTGTAATGAGGTAGAAACCTGAACCATAGGTTTTGGTATTTTGACCATGATTTCTTATTTTAATGTGTATCTCGCATATCGATCAGGTACGTACCTTGACTGATAGCTTTAAACACTACACCTCTATGATGCTGCCTTAGCCATTTGTTTCTTTTGTGTGCTAGCAGCGTTTCTATTTCCAAATGGAAACCCGCTAGTGCGCTTGTCAGCGCCAGTCTTCCTGCTAATCCGTCCGTTATCCGTGGCAAAAAGAATGCACCAGAGTCCTATGCACGCTAGAATGCCGGAGCCAATTGATCCTAAAACAAATGCACTTTTATCTGATGTATTGTATCGTGCATAGCAGAAGATTGAGATAGCGGAATGATAGACCATGGTTATTGTCAGTGAAGGAAGCGCATATGGCGCTTTTGACTCAGATGTTGCAGTACTCAAAGTGTCAGAAACACTAGATGTCAGGGGAACACTTCCAGATAAAAGTATCGTTTGGGCGCTAATCGTTAACAAGGCCATGCCTAAGCTTCTGGAGAAGTATTCTTCGAGCACTGTGAGGTAAAATCGGTTGATTAGCTGTCGATATTGATTCAACAACTAGAGAGGCATCACTTACCACTCGGCTCCCTAAAGTCCGGTGAAAGAAGTGTGATCATGATAGTGGGTGAAATAATTAAAGGTAAACATTGTATGGCGAGCCATAAACTACTTCCATAGGTGTAGGCGTAGAAGACCTATTACGATTATCCATCAGAGTAACAACATAAGAGGCAGAACTTCATCTATCCATACATCCATTTTTTCAGTTAGGAATATACTAGCAAGGCTTTTAGCTGCTCAAAGAAATATACATGCAACGAGTTAATCGGCTTTTAATTGAAGTCAGAGGGCATCGATCAGTCTGTCTGGTCTTCTGTACCTTCTCAAATCTACAGATAGTACATGTACGTCATTACCAAGGCTTAACGCCAAGCAGGCTTCTACGTCATCTCTGCTGCGAGTAGCAGAGGGAGCCACTCGGTTATTCGTCGTCGGCGTTTATAACGATACTGCCTTCGATCACTCTTGTGGACATCACAACGCATAATTAATGATCAATAATTCCCAGGAACGTTATTTTTAATCCATTACCACAAAAGATCTGTTTCGCGTATCTAAATTTGTATTCATCAGGTGGAAAAGTTGATGAACCTCCCTAAATGAATACCACTCTTAACCCTGTATCAACCACACCAAATCACGAAAAAGACGCCGGTCAAACTTGAATGTACTGCTGTTGATTGCGTTAGGGTGTATTTTTTTTATTTCACAAGAGTCTATTGTTTATGTGGTATTGTAGATAAAGGGCTCAAAATTAGTGGTCCCGGTAAATTTGGTGGGGTCGAGAAGGAAAGCGTCACAAATATTCCAACTTCATGTTGAGGACAAGAATCCTTCGGCGCCAACTCAGGATCGTGGCATGAGCAATGTCATCAATTCTCAGTAGCGATGACCTGAATGATTTTATCTCGCCCAGTGTTGCCTGTATTAAACCGATCGAAACTGTTCCTGTGGCCCCTCCAACCGTAGGTACTCTCATCTCAGTGCTAAAGCCCACAACCTGACGAGATCTAGGATGGCCTTGAAGTTTCATTCAATAACGATGATCCATTACCTGAACCATCAGCGGCTAAAATATCTCTTACTGATTGTCTCGCGTGCTCTGGTTGTGTGACTTCTGCAGAAGCAATTCTAGTCTCTCTTCAGTCTCACAATGAAGTGCTCACAGAGATTGATTCAGGGCCCGCACTTCGGATCTCGTCAAATGGATCAATAGAAAATTTAGGCTATGGAGGTCGGATTTATATAGCGAGTGTTAGTCCACAAAGCAGGGCAAGCTTGGCTGCTACGTTCGGGGTGTCACAACGGGAGGCTGGATATATGATAGAGCAACTGCTAAGTGGTCCTCAAGGAATCAAGAATAGGGCTGTGTATAGGAATAGATTTGAGTGGGTGATAGATACGAACGTGGCACGAGATATTTGCTTAGTATTAGGAGCAGAGGAGGTAGTGGAGGCGATGCAAAAAAAGGATGAGTTAGTGGAATCACGCTCTGGAATAGAAAATTCGGAGGAGCTACCCAAATACCCAATACTCACTTCAAGTTGTCCTGGCTGGATTTGTTATGTTGAGAAAACGCATCCTCATATCCTTCCTCATTTGTCGAGATTGAAATCTCCGCAGGCGCTTCTTGGAACTTTATTAAAGACAAGCTTAAGCAAAAAATTGGGAATTTCACCAGATCAGATATGGCACCTTGCTATCATGCCCTGTTTTGATAAAAAGCTAGAGGCTAGTCGAGAAGAGCTTACAGATATAGCGTGGGGATCCGAGGGAAAAGGAATCCGAGATGTGGACTCAGTAATAACTAGCAAAGAGCTACTTATGCTAGCGGAAACAAGGCGGATCGACTTTTCCAAATTACCACGGAGTCCGGTGTCAAGAGTCCCCTTCCCTGACTCTAAACTTAACTCTTTCTTGTTCCCATGTAACAAACGCAATGGAGTCCGTGAAGCTGGTACCTCTGGCGGAAATCTGTATTATATCCTAAATTATTTCGTATCTCAATATGAAGGAGCTACTATCAAAACAACTCGGGGACGGAACGCCGACGTGCTCGAATATACGATCATATTATCGACGGGTGAGGTTTTACTCAAAGCAGCACGATACTATGGCTTTAGAAACATACAGAACTTGGTTCGGCGACTGAAACCTTCCAAAATTTCAAAAATACCTGGAGGTATGCCGGCAGGAAGCGCTAGGAAGCAAAACTTCAGTGGGAAGACTACCGCTTTGGATTATTCATATATTGAGGTGATGGCGTGTCCAGGAGGCTGTACCAATGGAGGCGGCCAAGTGAAGAGCGATGATCCTATTATATTAAACAAAGACACAAGTAAAGTCATCCTCGGTCCTCAGACACATAAAGATTGGCTATTTAAGGTTGACGAGGCATACTTTTCTGACGAAGAAACTACCACAACCAACCACACTAGTTTATTAGACGGGATTTCTCCCGTTAATATTAAGGATCTCTTAGCCTACTGGACGACCATGACAGGTATAGATCCAAAGAAACTGGTTTATACTACTTATCGTGAGGTAGTTAGCGATGTGGGGAAGAACGTCGGCGAAATCCAGAATGTCATTAATATTGCTGGGAAGGTTGGCGGTGGTTGGTAAAGTTAGCAAATAATCAATGTAATTTACCCCCCCGCGTAGCAAACCCAGAGCCACCCCTTTCTGAAGTGTCTGGTCCTCTAGGTGCTCGAATTATTCCCTTTATTTCTCGCTTCTTAGGATTAGGAGACTCAACCACTTTCTTGAGTCTAGGACTCCCGGGATTTGCGTCACCCTTGATTTTTCGTCCAGACCCTCTTCCACTTCCATAGCTATGAGCACCTATAGGTTCTCCAGAGGAAGTAGGCTTTATTTCCGCAGTGTTTTCGGAAGATGAGTTTTTGGATGTAGTACCCAGAATTCTAGCACGGGCTATTTCGTACTTTTTTTGCTTTTCTTCTCGGTCTCTTTGCGCTTTCAGCTTCAATTCTTCAAAAGCGAGCTGAGTATGCGGTTCTGTCTCGTCTTGTTCATTTTCCAGAGTGAGCTGTGCCAAACCAGTAACTGGATCAAACTTCTCGATCATTCTTGGGGCTGGCTTGCGACTGAGAAGGGTAAGGGCGGGCTTGAAATCCGATTTCAAGGGAACATTGTCATGTACCGTCAGGTAATGAAATGTTCCTGCTTCTTCCCTGGACATGATATTAGCGAGTCTGATCTAGTAGAGCAGGTGTGGAGCATTACGCAGATCTCCAAATCCTTTTGTTGGTCTCAGCGTGCTGGGCAAGGCGCTCTGCTTTGGTTAACGTGGGCTCTGCTGCGACCTGATCGAGAGCCGCTCTAGGCCCTTCGTCTACCAATGACTCCCACTCATCATCCCAGGCATCAGGAATGGCGGCTTTTTTGCTCATGTTGCTGCGCCGGCGAAAGTCTCCAGACGGAAGGGTTCCAGCGTCGCAATCGACGGTGAAAGGGTAAGACGGCTGTGGGAGAATTCAGCCTTGGATAATTACAGATGTCACCCGGAATCCTTAAAAATACGTAACGCTGCAACTTATTACATCACCGTCGTACAAATTATTGTTTTAGTATGTACTCAAAGAAATTGTGAGGGAAGTTACTTGTTATCCTGAGGTGTGCTTTTAATTTTCTTCTATTTACTCATTTCGCAAGTTTAGCAGAGGGCAGCGACCAAACTTGAGGTCAATGTAGCACACCGCGCCTTACTATTATAAATCAAGAGATATCATGCTGACTGGGGTTATGGGTAGAGAGATAAAACCTTTTCCATTTCGAATTAGTCATAGTCGCAAGGACGCGTCAGAGATGGGGTAGAATTACTGCGATACGCACGAGCGAAGATGTTACACATGTACTAATACATGTACATGTGCTCTAGTTAATTATCTTACCGTCTGTACAGGGATTTGGATTGCCGCTTTAATACCCCTCGTAGGACTTAGTGGTAAATCATTGGTTCGTAGTGATAATCGTAGTATACAAGCTGCTCAGCTTCGGCCCACGACTGCGAACGAATCTATAACCGAAGCCTAGAGCAGGGTTCCTCGCGCTAAGGTAGGCTCTAATGGATTAGTCTGGCAATAGCCCCACTTTACCTCACCCCGTCGAGATGGGCAAGGAACGGATCGGCATCTGATTGCTGTCCACGACGTCACAGCAGCAAGCCTCGAGCTCATCCTCCCAGACACCTTCGCGCCGACGACGAGAGCACCGGACCATGCAAACTCCTAAATCGCCCTTCGAGCATTTACTCACCTCTGCGGCCGAAAGCTCCAGCACCGCCCACCACTCACAGTTCTCAAGCTACACGCGCTCCGACGCCAGTGGAGCCGATGGAGCCACGCACCTGAGCACCAGCGCCGTGCGCGCCAGCTACCGGACCAAAAAGCACGCCGAGGACGTCGAGCGCCTCGAAGCTCATCTGGTGGATAAGAACTGGGATGCGAGTATGTTGTCCGGCTTCCCGTGAGGCGCCGCTCCTAACATCGACACAGCCCAGTATGGTGATCCCCTCGCAGCATCTAATGAGAAGGCCTAATCGCAGCCCACGGGCGCAGTTGCCATGTGGGCGTGTACCGCCGGCGAATTGCCCTTCGACGCAACTACAACTTTTCTGGAGAGATGTGAGGAGAAATGGATACGCCGTGGATGACTTTGTCACCGATGTAGACAGTGATCCTTAGATTCTGCATTCACCCAGATCGTATCTTGCCCTCAATCTGACGCTTTGCTCGCTATTTCGTTTCGACCCTACTGTATCTGAGCATCTAACATAAGATACAATCCTCTATCAAGACTTCTCACTATACCAGCTTTTCTTCTGCTACAGCCTTTGCTAGATTGCCCTGCAATCTACCTATACAAACTTAACTGCCGAAGACCTAGTTCATTTCGGGTTTACGCGTAGCATATGTGTGAACTTTCGAATTCATAAATCTAGCTTGACTTACCCAAAAATAATGTTCAATCACCAAGTCAAATCATCTCTTTCATCACAAATGCTACAAATTCCTGATTATTGGGTTTTCTGCAGTTTCAGGTTTGCTTGTGGGACAGTCTAACTATGGAGAGAGGTTATTTCGTAAGTCATCATTTGAACTGTACGTGGATGGGTGCTGGAAAAGGCGTAAATTTAAACGAAAAAAGGGTGCAAATTGATGATGCAGATTTACCACATCAACGCATCTATCAAAAGTAAATAGGTAGAATGGTCCGAAGGAAAAAGACGAAAATTTCCTTCAATTATTGATTGTCGCATTTAATCAACCAAATAATCCCACTGTACAACTAGAGCGTCCTGTTTATCTTTGGATCATGAATGAAAGTTGACAAAAGGTCTTGAATCAAATTTCTTGAAATAGTGCTTTTAGTACCTGGAAAGCGATTTAGGTCATGGAATCCTAGCGCCATGAGGATACTTCCTGTCTGGCTTTCAAAGCAAGATTCTAAAAGGAAGTAAACAAGTATGCGAGAAAGATGAGGACTGGAAAAAGAAGATTAAGGTATTTTTTTATCAGAAGGTAATGCCGCCATTTTAATGTACGTTACCTTTCGAGAGGAGTTAAAAAAAAGTGCTAGGTATCTCCAAATAGCAAATGAGACCTGAAGCGCCACATCAATTTATTTCTATGTTGATTCTGGCAATATACTACTTTTAATGGCGAACATCTTGCTTGTGATTGTGGCGGTAAATCCATCTACTTGCTTCGAATATTGGTCGACTTGCTTCGCGTTCAACATACTCTCTAATCGACTAGGTTCCGTGGGTAGCTTAAATAGTTTCTCCCACTCATCATCTGGAAGTGGTGCTAACTTTTGGCTCAAGCGTGATGCATTTTCCGCGGCACGTTTAGCTTTCCAAGCAGAAACTTTGGTCTGCTCACGAGCCATTTGGCGCTGATAATATTGAAAATTGTTAAGTTCTGTATAATGATTCTCAACACTGTCAAGCAATTGATCGCATGTCTTTTCGAGGAAAGGGTCGATGAAAAGATCCAAAGAGTCAAGGTTTGGATAGAGTGGTATAGGTGGATGATTGGCGGTGAGTTCCGAAACACTTGCTGGCACTTTTAGGTCCCTCGGTGGCTCGGATGGAAGTTGATGAAGGAACGACGTGAGAAGATGTGAGTTGTGCACTGTAATTGGTACTTCAATCAAGATTTCTTTATACGTAAATTTGGATTTTTGAAGGCTATTGAAGTTAGAGTCGCTCCTTTTCCTTCCTAAGGTATTAACATACACATCAGTGGTAAACTTCCCTTCCTTAAAAGCTACCATAAAGCTTGGAGATAGCCTGAATGCTCGCAAATTGAAATTACCCTGCGAACTTCTACTCACATCATGCACTAGTGCAACCGTTTTTTCGTTGACTTCTTTTTGATAATGGTACTGATTCTCGATAAAATTCAAGTTAACGAAATTGCCCATGTTTGCGCTCATGTACCACCCGACATTATTGGCATCAACATTAACCTCCCGTAGGCATCTGATCATTTCACTCTGATATGAAATATTTGCTTTGGACCGAGGAGCTGCTCCAGCAAGATTTGATGCTGCCAAGTGGTCGTTGGAGTGAGAATCCGTAAAAGCTACTTCGACTGTTGGGAAGGGGAAACAATTCGTAACTTCAAGTATACCATTTTTATCCATTCCAACGATTGATCCCGTGGCCGTAGTAGGAAATACTGAGGAACAAGCTTTAACAATCTTCATAACCACCTAAGAAAGATATCATCAGCTCAAAGCTCTCGATCAACTAAACTAACCTACCAGAGCATCCACCTGAACCGAATTGAACGGCACGTCTTTCGCAGTGAGATCTGCCATGGTAGCCGTGATATTGCTGGAGACACTATAGAAAGATCGAAAGTTAAGGTGGTTGTAATTTGGATCTTGTTGCCCCAATTTCTGAAATTTTTCGTCGATTTGTGGGTTAGACACTACGACTTTCGCGCCTGGACAAGTCTACCACATACTCAGAGACACAAATTATCACACGTCTACCATGGAGTAGAAATACCAGATACTTTGGAACTTTTCGCGCGTTATCATCATAATGTGTGTGATAATTACTTTAAAGTAGAGAGTTAAAATTTTACAGGAGAGGGAGGACTGTCAGTTGTTTTATTCTGTCCGCCATGTCTGTCGCATGCTTGCTTGCTTGCTTGCTTCCACAAATTCAACGAATCTTCCCAAGAGCTCCAGTCGTCACCGCATCTATCATTTATTAACTTCCAACTCCTATCTCTTACAATCCTCTCTACGTCTTTTTCTTGTTTTATGATGGTGTTCAGTTTATCAGCTTTTGTTTCAACAGGGTGAGATCTCGTCGCATACGGATCCAGTCGCTCATCAACGATTCTCTCGCTGCTATCGTCCGTTGATGAAGTGGAACTCGGTTTATTTGCTTCAGTATTAGCCGCGATAGAAGCGCAGTATACTAATATGTCATCTCGGATTTTCCAACTTGGAAAAAGAGCTTTATTTTTAAAAGCATAACATGATTCTGAGGAGATTCTCTTTTGACCAGTAGAAGCACTAAAATGATTATTATCTACTGACGAAAGAGGGACTAAGTTGTTCAAGGAATGAATGATATTGTCGTCCAGTGAACGATGCATTCGCAAGAAATCTAAACCTTCCGTGAGCATTTGACTCTACAAACCCACAAACCAGGCCAGCGTTCTTAATCATATCAGGTTAATGCTCACCTCGGAGCGCGACAGTAGAAAAGCAAAACTTCGGAGTGAAAACTGCCCTTGTAGGTATCTCTTTAGGAGTGGATATATTCCAGAGAGAAGACATCTCGAACGTCAGTCGACATAGGCTCTTGAATAATCAGTGATGTCCTGTGCTAGAGCTTACAGTGCTGATATTTACATGCGCATCACATATAATATTTATTCATTTATCACCGACGCGTGAGAACAATTAGCATGTGGCTCAACCCAGGAGAATATACCGATTTCATTATTATTTGATTATTGGTAACTTGCGCAGATACATGTACATGTACATATACATAATTGAGAGATGTACTTGGATCTTTCGCCAACCCATCCACATAATTATTATGAAAACAATATTGCGACTTGACATGCTGAATTCAAATACATGTAATTCATTAGAATGTTAAAACTAGAATCAAATGCGCCTTTCACTAATTAAAACACGGGTCTTCCACACAAAATGAGATGCTAATTATTTTTCAAAAAAGGTTCCGTTCCAATGTTCTCGTCTCCACATTGCTCTAAAGATTCCTGGCCAAGTCCCCATGCATGCCCGCCCTGAATAAATCATACCGAAACATCCGTCCAAGTTCTATTCAAGCCTCAGGCGAAAGAAGACCCCGGAGAAATACATGTATGTTGGCATTCCTTTGGTATTTGGATCGAAAGATGACTATGGGAAAACACCTAAACATATATAAAATTTAGAAATACTTGTACGGAGATAGTTTTGCCTTAATACATGTAGTGAACACTGGGCTTACGCGTTCGACTTCATATCATACGCGAACCACAAGATAGATATAGGGATCCAATTCATTTCCACCACTCAGGAAAATGACGAGCCTAAAGAATTCATTAACACTAGATCCTTTTTCGGCAAATATCTCAAGCAAAGTCTACGTGCGATCGACCAAGAGTGGAAAAGTCCAAAAGATTGTTCGTGAGCTCTACTTACGCCAAGATATCCCATGCTCGTCCAAGTTATGCACCAAGTGTCTTGAAATCGCTCCCAGAGATTCGAGAAATCGAGGTTAGTAATTTTGGTGTATTGTCTTCCAGAATATCTCTAACTCAGTCTCGGTAGTGTCACCATTCATCCTCTCTGCCTCACCTGCAGGTACCAAAGCTTATCCGACTGGTCACTACATAGTTCCGGATACCAACGCCCTTCTAAATGCTATTGACCTCTTTGAAACAACTACGGCCTTTTATGATGTGATCATACTACAAACAGTTCTAGAGGAGCTTCGAAATCGGTCCCTGCCTCTATACAATCGTCTTGTTGGTCTCACGAAAAGTGAAGAGAAAAGATTTTATGTATTTTTCAACGACTTCAGAGTAGAAACGTATGTCTTGCGAGATAAAGGCGAAAGTATCAATGATCGAAACGATAGGGCTGTGAGAAGAGCAGTAAGATGGTACGCCGAACATCTGAGGCAGGCTATGAAAGGGAGGGCTCAGGTGCCCAGTGTTGTAATGTTGAGTGATGACAAGGAGAACTTGATCAAGGCTAAAAGAGATGGTATTGAGGCCTGCTCTCTGAGAAACTATGTCGAGGGCTTAGAAAATGCCGATCAATTCCTGGATATGCTATCCGCGGCTAAAGAAAGTATCGAATTGAAGCAAGCCAACACAGCTCAAAATATATATCAGGAATATTTCTCGGTGAGCAAATTAACCACGGGTGTAAGGAATGGAACACTGCATCAAGGAGTTTTTAACGTTTCACCTTACAATTACTTAGAGGGTTCGGTTCATGTCCCGGCGTTTGATAAAAGTTTGATCATTTTAGGGAGGGAAAATATCAATCGAGCAGTTCAGGGAGACGTTGTGGTGATTGAAATCTTACCTAAAGATCAATGGAAAGAATCAAGTACAAAAATAATCGAGGATGAGACAATTAATAAATACGAGAATGCCGATGCTGAAGATAAAGAATCTGTAGTGACAGAGAGAGAGCGAAAGGCTCTGCAGGAAGAAGTCAAAACTGTTCACGGCAAGAGTTCCGAAGGCCGACCCCAGCCCACAGCAAGGGTTGTAGGTATAATAAAGAGAAATTGGAGACAGTATGTCGGACACGTCGATGAGTCTTCTGTCAGTCAGTCTGTCCGGCAAGGGCGCAAACAACAAACTGTCTTTTTAATACCTATGGATAAAAGAATACCAAAAATTCGAATCCGAACGCGACAGGCCGGTGAAATGATTGGGAAGCGAGTCCTTGTTACAATTGACTCCTGGGATAGGGATTCAAGGTATCCCATAGGTCATTTCATCCGATCACTAGGAGAATTGGAATCAAAAGGAGCGGAAACAGAGGCATTACTCCTCGAATATGATGTCCAGTATAGACCCTTTCCAAAGGCAGTCTTGGAATGTTTACCCCAAGAAGGCCACAACTGGGTTGTTCCAGCCAGTATGGAAGATCCTGGCTGGAAGAATAGGAAAGACCTTAGAGGCTTGGGGATTTGTAGTATTGATCCTATTGGATGTCAGGATATCGACGACGCTTTACATGCTCGTCCCCTACCAAATGGTAATTTTGAGGTGGGTGTACATATAGCAGACGTCTCTCACTTCGTTAAGCCAAATACCGCAATGGATACGGAGGCCAGTATTCGCGGTACGACGGTATATCTAGTTGATAAACGTATCGATATGTTGCCTATGCTTCTTGGCACGGATCTTTGCTCTCTGAAGCCATACGTCGAGCGATACGCATTTTCTGTGATTTGGGAAATTACTCCTGAAGCCAATATAGTTAACGCAGAGTTTACCAAATCAGTTATCAAGTCTCGAGAGGCGTTTAGTTATGAAGATGCACAGGCTCGAGTTGACAATCAATCACTGCAGGATGATCTCACTCAATCTATGCGCACCCTACTCATGCTTTCCAAGAAATTTAAGCGACGACGCATAGAAGCAGGAGCTTTAAGCCTATCGTCTCCCGAAGTTCGAGTTCAAACAGAATCCGAGACTTCTGACCCCATCGACATCAAAACTAAGGAACATCTTGACACAATGTCTCTCGTCGAAGAGTTTATGCTTCTCGCAAACACCAGTGTTGCCGCCAAAATTTACGAGGCATTTCCACAAGTATCTATGCTACGTCGCCACGGCACACCACCCAAGTCCAACTTTGAAGAACTCGCCAATCAACTCAAAGTAAAACGTAACTTGGAACTTTTTACTTCATCCTCGAAAGCACTCGCGGATTCCCTCGATAGCTGTGTAGATCCCCAGGAACCCTTCTTTAACACCCTTGTCAGAATTATGGCGACCCGATGCATGCTCTCAGCCGAGTACTTTTGCTCTGGAACACAAGCTTACCCTGAGTTTCGCCACTACGGTCTCGCATCTGAAATCTACACGCACTTCACCTCCCCGATTCGTCGCTACGCCGACCTCGTGGTCCACCGGCAACTGGCGGCTGCCATTAATTACGAGCCGCTGGACGCAAGTGTGCGGAGCAGGGGAAAACTCGAGGCCGTGTGTAAAAACATCAACGTGCGCCATCGCAACGCGCAGCAGGCTGGGCGGGCATCCATTGAGTATTACGTCGGACAGGCTCTCAAGGGGCGGGTGGTGGAGGAAGAGGGCTTCGTGATGAAGATCTTCTCCAACGGCTTCGTCGTCTTCGTCCCCCGATTCGGCATCGAGAATCTCATTCGGCTCCGCGATCTCGCAGAACCCGAGCCCGAGAGTACCTTTGACGCGGCGACCTACACCTTGAAGACCAGTGGGTCGCGCGAGGTTGAGGTTGAACTGTTTTGCAAGGTCGTTGTGAGGATCAGCGATGTGAAGGAAGAGGGCACGGGCAAGAGAAAGGTGAAGATGGAGTTGGCAGAGGTCTCGAAGAAACGTAGATTTATCTGATTTATGCAGTCGCCCAGAGACCATATACCCTCCTAATTATCTCTCTGTACTTGTTAAATAATGGATTTACTTTATCAGGCGAAGCCAACCCTGAGCCTCAGTTACTACCTAACGGCCCTCTGTAGAGCAAAAAGATTCCGAGTTGATCCCAACGCCCGACTCCCACGTAACAGCGCCCAAAGATAACTTTTAATTTACCTGATCTTTGCTTTCCTCATCCTCCCACAACCCCTCGAGCTTAAATTCGGCCGCCCATTCTGTTACAATCTGTTTTTGATCACCACCACTATCAACGGCATCTTTCGGCGTCTCTCCCGCCTCTGGACACTTGGCGAGAGCCAAGGTCGGCGCTTCCATCCAGCCTTGTATCCTGCCGTCTCTCCAGTCGGTAATGACTGTCATCGCTGCACTGTTGATGTTGGGGACCCCACCCTTGCCCAAGCGGCCCCGCTTGCGAGCCGTCTGAACCAGGAAATCCATGGTTGGGTCTCCGTTCCGAGTCATTAGTGGCGGCAAGTCGTACACTTCTAACAGCTTAGCAAAGAGCTCCTTTGATGTCGATAGCCGTTTCAGGAGGAGTGTGACGGCTGCGACTGGGTCTTCAATCATCTTAGGCGGCACAGCGTTGAGGAGAACGAGCCGTGCTTGCTGCTCTTGCTTGGATATCTTTCCTCCGCTATCAGAGCTGGGGAAAACGATCCCAGGCGAATCGAGGAGTTTGAGTTTGCTATCGATTTTTACTTCGCGTAGGGACGTGGTAACGCCTGCTTCGGCGCCAACTGGGCAGGCTCCACCAGCTCTACCGAGATGTGAGGTGAGAGCATTGATAACCGATGATTTTCCTACGTTTGGGTATCCAATTACTCCCACAGAAACTGACCGTTTCAGTTGCTTGGTCGCCGCGTAAGATTTCAAGGCTTTGAAAAGGGAAGTGGATGTGCTTTGAACAGTTAATTCCTTGTGCTTAAAAGTTCGGGCATTGGGAGCTGGAGTGGAGGCGCGGAGGGGAATTGTGGGAAAGTAGCGACGTAGATGCGCAAGCCAGCCTTTTAGAACCGGAGCAGGTATCAAGTCTACTTTGTTTAGGATAAGGATAAGGCGTTTTTCGCCACTGGCCGCGGCCATGACCATTCGCTCGACCTCTTTGGAGCGAGTTCCTTCCGGGTCTCGGGCGTCAAGAACATAGAGGATAACGTCGGCCTGGTCAACTACTTGCTTGAAGACTTTGTCGAAAGCTTTTCTTGATCCGTCGGCTCGTGCCGATAAGCCTGGTATCTCAACTCCCACGTCATGAGGTTCATCTTCGGACATGTCGTCCTCGTCCATTTCGTCTCCTGACTCAAAATCATCGCCACCATAATCTCTGGCAGCGGCTCGGGCGCTAGCCAGGAGAGCGGCCATTGGATTGGTTTCGTCGGCGTCATCAATCATGTCTTCGTCCATGTTATCCAATTCAACACCCTCCATCCTAGCCTCTACCTCTCTCTCGACCTGTTCTCCGTCTTTCATTTCACTTCTCGCTGCCTTAGCATCTGCTCTCCTCCTCTGAGCCTCTTCGGCCTTTCGCTGCCGGGCAGCCTCAATTTCGGCAAGAATCTTATCCTTAAAGGGAAAGAGGTTGGGTATTCCGGGATCTTTTTTCAGCTTGGAGCGCCATTCTGGATTTTTTTTGGCATCTTTTCTCGCTTTCTTTTGTTTTGCGGCTGAGGCCTTTTCAATTTTGTGACGGAGTCGTACGGGCTGTCGTTTGCTTTTCGGCTCTACAGAAGCAATAGATTTAGAATTAGGACCTCATCATCAGGTAGAGTAGAGCTTACTGCCAGGTTTATTGACACCCCCCATTGCGGATGCTGTGACTACACTGATCGTATGAGGCGTACCCTGCAGAATTTGTCAAAATATTTATTTGTTCACGTGACAAGGCTCCCAATCAAATGGCTGCCAAGCCCTAAATCACAGCCTTTCTGTTAGGAACTAAATAATTCGCCTAAAGTAGGAATGGGTTCAAGAGTAACCACGACTACCTGTAGAAGTATCCATGTGCTCTATGTATTATTATGACGTCACCATAAGATAACGTCAATGACGTCGA
>JAKRRZ010000110.1:0-32385 GCA_022627015.2 Podosphaera aphanis
GTTGTAAATAGTTATGCATGTATAAATGTAGTCATCAATTCATAATTTCTAAAATAAGATTCGTTTGGCGCCAAGAAGACCCACTCACATTCTTTCTACGGCAAGTTTTTCACATACAAAATATGTTGGTGCTTTTGATGATCAAGCTAGTTCTGGTTTAGTGAAACCTTATTTCATTCCAAAAGACGCTAATATACCCTGTTGACCCATATATTTCTGACCCACTGACGTTCTTTACCCCTAGGGTACGGTACATGGGTAGTAACCACCCCTGTAAATTGGCTAGGCGACCCCTGCTAAAGAATAATTCTGGCGGACAATTAGAATATTCTAATTATTCTATTTTGTATATGGATTACATTTTTTCGACCTCAAATATTCTACTGCTGCAGTCCCGCATAAAGGTCGCATTGCTTGAGAATATGCAAGTCTATATGCAGGTGAAAATTCTTTTTCCTTGATCAAAGCACAGAGAGAGGAGAAGGCGAGAAGGTCTGAAAATTCGCTGAGAGCCATTGCCCCGACTTTGAGATTAGTTCCAATTGACTTTGATTCATCACTAATTACGATCTAACTTCATTGTGGACAACGCTATCAACGAGAAAAACCAAACATTAATGAAAAACATGGAACTGGGCAGTGCATTCTTCAGACAATTTCAATTTCAAGTTACTAAAATCATTTTTCGTAGACGTTAAAAATGAATGAAGGTGAAATGGAAATTGATCTCAAAGTCGGGGGGAATGGCTTTCAGCGGAATTTTCAGACCTCCTCGCCTTCTCTCTCTCTCTGTGCTTTGATCAAGGAAAAAGAATTTTCACCTGCATAGGAACTTGCATGTTTTCAAGTAGTTCGACCTTTATGCGGGACAGCAGTAGTAGTTTGAATACTTTACACCTCAAAGCTAAAAAGATTGATTTGTCAGGCTGGATTGCAGAAAAAATAAAGATGAGCAAAAGTCCCGAACACTTTTCCCTATCGATGTGGGGATGATGTTTACAATACTTTGACTGTTTGTGCGTTAAATACCTCATTTGTGGCGAGGTCAGGCGATGAGAGCTGTGGCGTAGGGCGTTGAACGGCCTACCTGACCCCTGCTAAAAACTCTAAGTCTTGTGAATACTACCCGGCCATCAGCACTCAATAGCATACAACACTTTATCCTAGCTGTATAAATGCTTTATCTGCAAGCCCCTGCAACGTAGCTTGGCAAAACCCATCTCTTTAAGTTTGAGAAGTTAAAGTTTTTAAACTATGCTTGCGGGAGATAGTAAGGTTCAACAACCTTTACCCCGACGGGACTGTAATCATAGATCACATGATCTCGGGAGCCCGGAGGATGGAAGCTTCAACCATAATTTTGGACAAATATTCCAGACATTTGCAATCTCCGCCCTCTCACCCATTGTATTGCGTTCAAATTTATGATGATGAGTCGCTAGTGATACTTTATTCCATTGGCCATAATAAGCCACCGCATTTCTCCCTCCCTACACGCCTAACGCGCAAATCTTCGATCGACAGAATGGCGGCAATAAGGGCAATTCGACCAAAGGTTGGCTCTGTTTCATGGATAACAGAAGAGCGACACTCTGCTCAACAGATTGTGCTGTCAGAAACCGAAGAATTCCTTTATTCAGCGCGAAATGAGATAGATTGGCTCAACGAGCACATGGCTGAGATATTCAATGGAAAGCAGGTGTAGGTCACAGAAGTCCCTAAAAGATGAATAGACTCAATATTTCTAGTAATCTGGCAGAAATTCTGAAGACACCTGGTAAGTTGAGGGGAAAGACTCCTAGGACTATACGAAAGAATCACCTAGTGCAAGAGCGCCCGGTGAGTCAGGCGGTATTGGAAACATTATCCTTCACTAATTTGATATAGCCCTTATTGAAGATATTCTCAGCATCCAAAGATCGGCCAACTGTCTTTAAGCCCTTGAATACGACTGAAAATTTGCCAACTTTGGACGTAGCCAAGGATTCTATGTCAGAGGAATCGGCCCCTGAAATTTCTGATATAGAAAATAAGCCTTCACCGACAACCCCGAAAACCTGTACGAATGAACTATGCTTGGTAGAAAATAACAGTAATGAACAAAAACGATATCGATATCTTTCACCACAGCTGAACAAACAAACACATTCTGCTCACAATATCGACGAAAATGGAAACGAGATTGAAAATCTCAGTCAGGAATGCGATTACTCAATTCATGCATGCTCCTCTTTTCCATCTCCTGAACAGGAGCAGTCGCGCAAGACGCATTTGACTCCATTTGTGGAAGCACAACCTATTGTCAATTTCGAGGACCACGAATTAGAAATCTCACAAAGACAATTGTACCCTTCTCTTGGTTCGACTAATCTCCTCGAGCAAAGTCTTAATTTATCTCAAACATCTACCCCTCAAAAAAAATCACCGCAAACCCAAAATTCAGTTAGTCTCCTCGCGACACAGGATCAAAGGTCAACTGCACCTCAAATTCAACCACTAGTCGAGAATCAGACTACTGAGGTAAACTCTCCCTCCGAAGCCTCTAGCCCAATGAGGCCTATGGTTCGTAAGAGTAGTTTAAATTTTGCCTCACTCCCAGCGAGGGAACCTATAACCACCAAAAAGAGCCTTGGTAATCGCGTGTCCCGGTTAAGCCAGCCTGATTATTCCCGAACAAGCCACTACGCGCGAAAGACAAGCGAAAGCTGTATGGCAAGCGCTGTGAATGGAGAAAATTATGATACCTTGGAGACTATTCAGATAGGTAACGATAGCTTTTGCGATGATACTAAATCCAATGTAACGCGTCTCCACAACAAAACTTCTACTCAAAGACTCCAAGATCAAATAAGTAAATTGGGACAATCTCAAAAAAAATTTCGACCTTCAAAGTCATTCACTGGAAGTAATGTGGGCCAGGTATCAGTTTCCCAACTGTCTCAACAAGTACACACCGCTCCTTTGACTAGACTAGATCAAATATCACCAATCTGTCGCTCGAAATTGACCGTAGAAGAATTATGTCAAGACGTGAGCACGGCTGATAGTTCGTTTAACACACCAGCAGAACCTGAAATTTTGAACTCTCAGCTAGTAGCTCCCCCTCAAAATAACTCAGTAAACGAGAACTTATGTACCGATGAAGAAATCAAAAATGGCCCACAAAACCGAAATCTTCCAAGCTTAGCACAGCAAGCTTTGGATATACCACTAGATCATGAATTTACTGCTTTCCATCCGGCTAATAGTACCACTGCAAACCACGTCAAATCCTCTTCAACTTCCGACCTTTCTCTACGAAAATATAATATTTCCTCACTCCATAATAAAGAGTTCTCAGTCTCCAATCTAGAAAATTTGGTTGCCTTGAGCCCCGAGGACAAATTCAACACTTTACCCAAATCATCTTTACGGAACCATCATGCCAGTCCACTAAAAGCAGCAAAAGACAAGTTTTCCATGATCCTAAAATCCTCCAAATATCTCTTCGCTACCAGTGCCATCTCTGGTGCAGAATTAACAAGCTCTTCGGCATCGTCCGCCTACCCAGAACTACAAGCTAAAATTGGAGATCAATCTAATAACTCAAATTCAGATGCTCTTGAACCTAGTACCTCTCATTATGACGAAGCATCAGAAAATGAAGAACCTCATTCTTTATCAAACTTTATGGATTCTTCGTCGAAGACTATCCCACGCAGGAGTCGAGCTTCGATGGAGCGGGAGATAAGAAGAGAAGATGAAGAGGTAAGAAATGAAAGGTCCGCTGGAGAGACTGCAGTAGCACTTAGGGCAGGGAGCCAACTAGAAAATACCTGCGCTAAAAATGCTGAAGAAATATACCTCAACAACCCTAAGCAAAAACGCGCTGCTCCAGCTCAAGAAAAAATAAGCAAAGTGACTGAGAATCCAGTCATAAGAAAACATGATGATCTTATGCATGCAAATCGCATGAGTCCTAAAAAAACTAAAGTCCAATTAGAAAATGAAAAAAATAAAGCTGCTATTGATGAAAATCAGGACATAGAAATGGTAGATTCATCTCACGGAATACCTCCGCCAATTCTTCGAACCAAAGCTCAGACAGCACGTTCAACTTCAAAGCGACCCCTCAAACCTGCGAGGGAAACTACAAAGGCTAAGCCTCCTACAGTTATAAGAGTCGACACCGGTTCACAGCGTGGTCATCAGTATCATCCCTCGAATGCAACACTTTCTGCAACCTTAAAAGAATCTTTGTCCACTAAGCCAACTGTCGCCTCGCACAGATTGAGAAACAGAACCAGCACTAGCTCTGCCCAGAGTAAGTCTTCCACGAATAGCTTCAAAGCAGCAGCAACAAAGACCCTAGAAGCAGCAGCTAGGAAAAAAGAACAAGTAGGTATATCTAATCAAAAATTCTAAACTTTTTAAACTCACTCATTTAGGACGAGCTCGCTGCAATTCGAAAGCGTGAAGCCAAACTAGAATTAGAAAGGCAAAGGGCTATGATAAGAGATGAAGAGAGACGAAAAGAAGATAAACGTCGACAAGAGATCGAACATCAACGTGAGCGAGAGAAATTAATTGCTAATGCAGAGATTAAGAAAACCACATCTAGAAATGCAACTGAGAAGCGGAGACTCGAGTTAGAGAAAGCCAAAGAAATTCGGCCCCCACAACCATATGTTCGTGATAAAACTATTGTTGATTTAGAAAAGGCACCCTCTATTATATCGGGATCAGAAACAACCTATCAGTCAAAAACTCCAGCAAATATCCAAAAGGTGCAACAAGACCAAGCACGACCAATTACCAGCAGTATTATTAGTAATGCGAGAGTTCCACCAAAGCGCCCCCTACTGCAGGAAAACGAGGACCACCACTTGCGCCCCACCATTCAGCGTAGCGCCACTTTAAATCAACGAAATGAGCAACAAATGAAACGTCATAAAACTAATGACTTCGATGATGATGAAGAAATGATGAAAAATAGATCAAAAATGACAGCTCCGCCAATTCGTCAATCTAGTATACGCCAAAAGGTAATAGAAAATTTTCGCTTATAATAAAACTTTTGGCTTACCCGATATAGGAAATACCTACTAAATCCCTTTTTCCTAATGGTTACATAAATGCGGCGCCACCAGCTAATTTACAACGATCGACTCTAATCTCGCAACACCATACAAACCAACCCAAGGTAACACATCCCATGGATATGATTCAGTTAACAAAAGGACCTATCCCATTTGCCTCTTCATTTAACCAAGCAAATTCACAAACACACAAGACCCCTGCTCGTCTCTCTGCTTCGAACAGTGGTGGTAAATCTACTACTAAGCCAGGTCTGAAAACCGCAGCTACATCTTCACCAAAATATCCAAATGGGGAAACTATCGAGTTACCTGAAATCCACACTGACTCGGACGACGAAGACTCGGAGAATGAGGGGTGTACAGGAGTGCGACCAGGGTGGACTGATACTCCTGAGATCCAGAAACAGTTGGCTTACCAGGAGAGTATAGATCCAGCCCAGGTGTTTGGACAACCTGGTCCATTAAATATGGAAGAGGTATTTAGTAAAAGTAAGGACCGCTTCCACAAGTTCCGTGCTAGAACGAGTAGTGCGAATTGGAGTGGGACGGACAAATTAACAGAAGACGAAATTCAAAGAGATCTTGAAGGAAGGAACCGGGTTAGACGACAAGGCGGATGGACTTACGATGCTATGGTTTAAATTTAAATGCTTTAGGTATTTGGGACAATCAGTATTTGAGCGTTATCGAGATTAGAAATAGCATTTGATGATCATGAAGATAAAGATTCTGGATGTTTGGCTTGGCGTTACTGAGTTACTGAGTGTCAATGATTATCAATTTCTGGTGGGAATTGTGTGCACACTTCAATAAAAATTGCAAGGTTCGCGCATTCACTTCTGCAATCCCCTTTTAAAATATTAGTTTGCAGTGTTTCGATCGGCTTTGAAGACTGTCCTGTTCATTGATTGAGGAATCCCTCGAAAGATTGGAGACTGAAGGTAATTAAATCCACAGATCCCCATTGTCTACTTTCCTCAAGAAACTAACTACAGTCAAACCTCGCTATAAGGATAGTGGGGCGGGCAACCCCAAATTAAGGCCTATGATTGGAGGCTCCGATGCAGGTAACCAATAGGACCTCGTAAACTAGGGTCGACCCACTATCCTTATAGCGAGGTTTGACTGTATATATCTGACTTCAGCGTGATTATTAGACAACCTTCAGGGTAAATTCCGCTTTAATGCCACCCGACTACACGCGCAAGTAAATTGCCTCGAGCGCCAACTGTTCCATACATTATTTTTGTGCGCGCGAAGCTCAGCTGCAAAGGTATCGTCGTAAATATATTTGAATTTGAATGGCTATCCGTGCGCTCTAAAACTTCTGTCGACGTTTTTGCTACTAAAAGCGAAGCTATCAGTGAGCGACAACGACCTGATAAGGAAAAAATCGCCTTTAAAAATCTCAACAGCCATGACACCAAAACTAATAGTTAATTCAACCTAAATTCAGTCAAATGAATTAAAGTATCTAGACGTATGAAATATTTATTCTAGATCTCTCCCACTATTTTATAACATTAGATAGACTCGAAGCATAAAAGTTAACTAAATCATGGATGGAAGGAAGTCAGTCGTCATTACTCGAAACAATTCCACCTCGCTGAATACAAAAAGCGTGATATTTTTCTGATCATGAAGGTCATTTCTATTATCATCAGAACAATCGAAATTGTGGTTAAGTCATTTGGGCCCATTGTAGCTACCGTTTGGGTGATCTGGGGTGAACACTGAACAGTAGGACGTAATTTAGATCACTGGTAAACTACAGTAACTAGCGTTTAAAATTGTGCAATAATTCGACCATGATGAATAAATCTTAGTATATCTCAACAACAACTTCGGCATTCTTCCTTGATTCACATGACTTATTAATCATTTTTACATATCCATGATATTTTTTTGCACAAAAATAACGATTATTTGTACCATTTATGACGGTCTTGGCATTTACACTCCAGTGCACAATTTTGAACGTGTCATTGCAACATCTTTTATGAGCTTCTTACAGCCTGAGCTTTTGGTGGTAAACTTTCAATTAATGGTTCGAATGAATATTCACGGATAGTTCACTCAGCAGCACTAGTTATTTCCATAAAATTGCATGCTTTTGGGTGATTTTGGGTACTCTCCGAGTGGAGTTTTGACCGGGCACTAAGGTGCTCAGCTAAATCCGAAGTAGTTAATTAAGAAGGTCAATTCATGTCAAGCGATGGATCGTTTGGAGCTGTTGAATTTACTACTGCTGGCCCGCATAAAGGGCGAATTGCTTGAGGATATACAAGTTCATATGCAGGTGAATATTCTTCTTCCTTGGGTCAAAGCTCAGAAAGAGGGGAAGGCCAGGAGGTCTGAAAATTCGCTGAGAGCCATTCCCCCCGATTCTGAGGTAGGTAGTTACCATTTCACTTTCACCTCTCTTTCATTTGTTTCTCTGACCATCTGCTAATTTTGCCATGGAAAACGACGCCTTCATCATCGACTTCTTAAATAGGTGAGATCAATAGCAAATACTATCCCTAGGTCGCTACATTCGATTATACCGTTAATAGTTTTTCAACATCTTGTTGTGATAGACTTCATATGCCAACAAGTCTCCAGATTTTCCTTAGCCTCATACAATAGCGCGCAAAAAGCACTCTTGTATAAATGGAATAACTGTCCAATATGAAATGATAGTAATGTTTTCCCTTTAACCCTCTCATTTTACGTATTTTACCAAGACAACTCAAGATGGCAAACCTACGGATTCAAAGATTTTAGATACACCCACCATTAACTGCTGCACTTCCTGTGTTACATATAAATACGATTTAGATCAAAACTAATTCCTTCACGTCGGTGGACTCGGTTGATCGGGGTAATAAGCTATGCCGGACCGAGGATAAGAGTAACTAGATAGATAAATTTTGCAGTTCTAATTTATATGGCATGTATCACTGGAATAATTGAATTCAGGAGATACAGACTAATTTTGAACCGTAAAACGAGAAAATCAATATCTTGATATTCTGCTGTAAAGGGAATTGTGTCATCTGATCTTCTGAAACATTGATTTTAAAGATGTTATTCAGACACTTCGAGTTAAACGTGGTCGATTGTTATTGTGAAATAAGAAAAGTAAAATGATGTTCAAAAAAGATCATATTGAAATAATTCAGATACTGTCAAACCTTGCTATAAGGATAGTGGGTCAACCCCAAATTAAGGCCTATGATTGGAGGCTCCGATGCAGGTAACCAATGGGAACTTGTAAACTAGGGTCGACCTACTATCATTATAGCGAGGTTTGACAGTACGTTATGAAATTGTGGGAGAATCAGCTCTAAGTACACAAATATTAAATTTATACCGAATGGATCAACAGAAAGAGTTAAAAAGGCTCAATATCTGGTAGGACCCCCATCAGCAAAAATGACTGCAGCGCAACGATCTCACCAAGATTCATATAAATTGGGGATAAAATAATCCGGAACCGCTAGCTAGGCCTGCTGTACTATCCAACGAAGCTCCTGAAGAGGAATTCTCGATGGATCGTAATTGACCGTAGAATGATTGAGTTGAATAAATCTCTTCATCCAACTCCAAACATGTTCTATCGGGTTCAAGTCAGGAGGGTAAGGAGGCCAGCGTAGCGTGGGGATTTGACGTCTTTGCAAATTCACTCGGGTCTCTTCGGATTTATGTGCAGGCGCATTGTCATGTTGAAAGATAGGGGTCCTTCCATTCGCCCTTTCCTCACTTAGATAGGCCTCAACTTGTGGAAGGATATGCCGATCATATCTTCCGGAGTTGACGGTCCCCCAATTCTTCTCCCAGAACGTACCAAGAGCCTTTCTGCCATTATAGATGACCCCATGGAACATCCAACCAGGAAGTCTGTCCTGCTTTTGAGCAGAACAGTCAGCGTGATATCGATCCATCTGAACCGCGTGAGAATCACCGCTAACTAGCACTGTCGCGTTGCTAGGAGCATTCAACCCTCCATTCACCCAAACTTCGTCTGAGAACATCATACTGTAGACGCCCTCACGAGACATGAGAATTCCCTCATTGGCAAATTCTCTTCTCAGACGACGATTTTCGGGCCTGTTGGAGTAGCCTTTCATCTTCGCCTTCCTTCGCCCGTGGCCAAGTGATTTGACCGCTGTGCGGATTGACTTCATCCCCAAACCATGGAGGTTTAGTTCTGGAGCGAGTGTCGTGATAAGACCTAGGGGGGCGAAGCGGTTCCGTTTACACCTCCTAATCCACTCGACAATTTGATTCGCCATGCCAAGAGGTATGGCAGGTTTACCTCCACACAAGTACTTCCTTGGATTTACCGAGCTTTTCAAGGCAAAGTACAGTGGACTTGCTTCTCAGTGTAACCAAACCTCTGGGCGATCTCTTTATCAACCAGCCCAGACCTTCGTGCCGTTTTGATGGCGACCCGGTCCAATTTTGACGTCTCTCGACTGCGTCTTTGACGCTGAGGTTGAGGGGCTACTTCGGGAACTACAGCCTGGGCCGGATTCAAGAATTTCACAAAGCCACTAATTTATCATCAGTTTTTGATCAGCAAATATAACAGTATTTTCATTGGCAAACTTCTCAGGTGTGAACAAAGGTAGTCCATTCGGCTACTCGGAAAGATCGGGCTGAGACTGCATTTCCGAGAATTCCAAGGTCTCATCTGGGAACGGCAAAGGACTGAGGTATTATTGTTAGCAGTGTGAAAATGAAATATGACAGCCGGAACGTACCTTTCCGGCACAAATATGGGATCTTGCCCTTGAAGGAACGGTAGCTCCTGTTGAATCACAGGAGTCGTCAGGAGAGAAAATCTGGGTGATATTGGCAGTGAGTGAGTCAATATCTATCTGAACAAACATTTGCGGCAGCAAAAATTAGATTAGTCCTTCCAGAGGTGGCAGTTCCTGTTCAACTATAGGATTCGTTATCGGTGGAAAACTGAGTAATTTTAGCTGTGATAAGATAGTAATGTATGACTGAACCAACATTTCCGGCGCAAAAACGTCATTTGCCCTTGCGGAAACGACAATTCCTGCAGATAAATTGCGTGTCCGTAGGGCTCTAACATCAACGGGGAAAAACTATGCTACTATTAGTGTTGAGCTGATAGAAGGTCTCCTCCCACGTACGTTTCTGGTGTGAGGGATGGCAGAAGAATCGGTGTTGTCATATCGTTCATGAAGGCGGCGAAGAGTGAGATAGCTTGACGAAGTATGTTTGAAACGCTGTGCTTTCTTCTTTCTCAACTCCTTTAAAATTTGCAAGTATACTATCAATGTTGCTTATAGCACTTGTACAAATCATCATGCGCACATGTAGGCTTGCTCGCGGCGTTATCTTTCCTGGACGATAAATACGAGTTCGCGTGGAAGGTACGCGTTTACTGTATCTATTTCCACAGTTTTAGACATGGGAGGCGCATCCATTGGTGCCCGCTTGGAGGGGGAGTAGTTTGAAGTATTTGCCTGTGAGCCACTAAATTGATTGGTGGTGTTGGATTTGACGGAGGTAATGGCAGCGCGGTAGGGGTAAGAAAGAGCATGAAGGACCAGGTGGAAAGGGGGATGGAAAGCTTCTTTCCACCATAGATGCATAATTTTCGATGACAACATCCATTATGTTGGTGCCAATGTCGTCAACCGGAGATTGTGTGTTATACTTGTGTAATTGTAGTTTTCCTGGTGCTGGTGCCGGTGGCGGTGCCGGTGCTGGAATTAGTGAAGATCCGTGATTACGTAGCATGCTCAGGTGGGGTGCAGAGAAATGGTTCGTTTTTTTTTAAATCAATATTGTGTATGCAGCCTGAAGCTATGATACGAATGATTACGGAAGGTGTGCTTTTTCAAAGAATGACTCATTTTGACGTTTTGGAACACTCATACTCAGATTTCATTTGCAGATAGCACTACGACGATATCGTCTCGCGACATGTAACCTCTTCCGTGAATACCCACCTCAGGGAAAAGCTGGAAAACCCCATGGTTATCTGAATATGCTTTCGTCAAGCTACGAGTAAAACACCACCTCGAGTAAGTGTGGTTAACGGGTCTTACTGGATTCGAACCAGCTTTCTCCTGTCTCGAATGGGGCATGTGTCCAAGCTGCCCAGAGTCTTCTTGGGAGGACGGCCAGGATGGTGTACCACTGCACCATCCGACCCAAGAAGTGGTTCGCGGAGAGGACTGACTAATGGGAGGCTCGCTCAATCCGACAATTAACTTATTGCTGTTTGCTGTGAGGCAAACCAAACGTTGATTCAAAACCACAAATTTATCGCTCATATTGACCGGGTCGGCTAAGCACAGCTTTTTCTTCTCAGATATTGATTCCTTACATTTATTGGCCAATGGCGCCTCTTAGATCTGCATCGTTTGCATTTTTGGGAAATATTCTTGTATCTCTCCTTGAGCAAATCATAGTTTATGAGTCTGGTTGTTCTTGGTAATTAGCAGTTTTCCAAATTACCGTCAGAACTAATGATAATTTTTGTCGACTGTTTTAATCTCGATTTTACTTCAGAGGGAGAAAAAATATTCCTATGCATACATCACAGGGTCAAAAATTTCTTCGCCTTTGATATCGCAATTGCATGATCTTTGAAGAGAGTTTGGGTTTTTGGAGTTTGCGGATTCCTTAGAATGGAAATACAGATAGCTCCAGTTGAGATATTTGATTCCGTCTGTGTAAAACACTTTTTTGTCGTCAACTGTTGCATTATAGCGCTATCGTGATAAAAATCGCAAGATTTATATTAATCTCTGATTTTCTTTCCGGGAAACAATTTACGTTTGTACCGCGTTTGAATCAATATTACGTGTAAATTTATTACTCTTGTTACTACTTTCACCTTCATTTCTAGATCATTTACGATAAATGTGCTTTGAAATCATCCAACAAGGGGAATTATGAGTCTTTCTTGTGTATCACCGACAATTAAAGCGTTATCTTTTATTGTAGTCGAGGTGCCGTTAAATGTATCAAGTAATACAGCCAGTGAAGCGGTGAGAGATCAGGTCTTCAGCCAACTTCGAGGTGACGATTACAAGTACTAGGGAATTTGAAACAAAGACATCAGTAACGTTAACAAAGATTGTTAGAGAAAAAACGCTTTAGAAAGTTAAAAAAATAAGACTCGACGGTAAATCGTTCTTTCAAAAATTCATTCGGACGAACGAATGTTGGTCCCAATATTTTGTCTCCTGGGAATTTAATCTTCAGATATTTTGAAATATCGGTATGTTCTTGAGTCAAATAGTCGCGGCTACGAAATTATATGGATCTACTACGGTTGACTGGTTTTCGAAGATAAAAACCTTCATCTTTGACCAACATGTTATCCGTGGCGTCTCTACTTAATCCTTCCGAAGAACAAGATTCAAATTCACCACTTTCATCGATATCTAAATCGTCAATTTCATATCAATTACCACCCATTCTACCCTCTATAGAGAAACAAAAGGTCACTGATAGCACTGTTATTCTATCTAAAGGAGATATTCGAGGAGAGATACGTTATCCACCCTTCGAAGACTTGGATGAAGAAACTATCCAAAAAATTCAAAAGTTTCATGTCTATCCCCTTGGCGGTATTAGATACCATCCACGCCATATCCCTTACAGTAGCGGGAAAAAAAGTTACCTCAAAAAAACAGGCCGTGAAAGCTTCGAAGGTTTGGTGCTCCTTGAAAATATCAGAGGCTCTTACTAATCCCTCTTCTCAAGTTTTTCAATATGTTTTTAGAGCTCCAACAGACGATAAAGATCACACGGTAATGTGGGATTATAATACTGGGCTGGTTCGCATCACACCCTTTTTTAAGTGCTGCAAGTATACCAAGGTCAGTAAGAGCAAAGATTCAAATACTTCTAGTCAATAAGAAAAAGTAGACAACTCCCGCTAGAATGCTGGGTCAGAATCCTGGTCTGAAGGAAGTTACTCATAGTATTACGGGGGGGGCTCTGGTAGCTCAAGGCAAGTGTGCTTCATTCGAGACTCCGTTATGATCATCTAACGAGAAAAGGTTATTGGATGCCTTTTAACTGTGCCCGAGAAATTTGTGCCACTTTCTGTTATCATATCGCTCCAGCGATTATCCCTTTATTCGGACCATCTTTCCCTTCTCTCTGCGCTAATCCTAATTCTCCTGAATTTGGCTACATGGTTATATCGTCGAACACAATTGCAGAAGCTGCCATCGAAATTGAGTCCCTTAAGCCGAAAGATGCTTTTTTTCCTATCGTAAAATCCACCACGCTATTATTTCCTCCATACTCTTGTTCACATATCTCGAAGCACGATTTTAAATCCAGGACTATGATGAATCAGCGAACGCCTCAGAAGCGCAAAACTATTTCCTATTATACCGGGGACGAGACTGCATCATTTTTTGATAGCCAGTCTTATGAGACCAAATATCCTTGCACATGGCAGCAAACTAAACATGGTAGATGCTTAGACTTATCAGAATCGATAATAGCCATCTCACCAAGCCTCTACGTGCTAAATAGTCCACATCCAATTCTCACTGCTATTCCACGCTCAACCGGTAACCCTTGCATGAGCTTATGGCGCCAAGCCGAAAGCACTGATGCCCATGAGATAACTAATAATTTCAAATACACAATAGCCAATAATGAGAAGAAATACAACAGTACCAGACCAAATCTTGAAACTCAATCTGGGTTGATTGATATCTCAGAGGAAACTAGCGCAGCATATTCGCTGATTAACCTTAGCGTTGAAGAGGACAATCTTAGACTTAATTATAGCAGGGATCAATCTAGACAGAATGCCAAACGACGAAGAGCTAATTCAATCTAAAAAAGAACTCCAGTCTATGTCTTTAATGCAACTGAACAAGTGATAACATATGTGGATAGAGTCGAGCATTGTCAAGTTTTGAGAAATATGTAGGACCTTCTCTTGTTCATTTTGCAGTTTTAATTATTTGTGCTTAAGTCAATTCTGACAGGTCAAGTCACCGTGTGTTTTTGCTGATAGCCAAGCGATAAATTTCCTTCTTTAATGAGTTTTACTGGTACAACACCGAGGGCTGATCAATCATGCATCTAAAACAATTACTTCTCGAGGATATAGTCAAGAACGGAGCCAAGTCCAGTGGCTACGGGATATAAGATTCATACAGTACCGAAGAAAAAATGTGAGCATGAAATCTAGACAAACACCCATCACGAACGAGAATCGTCTTTCTATTCGGGTATGTCTGAAGTTACTCTGTTGCAATTGAATGCGATGTACATGCCCTTTCGGAGAAGATCGTTGTAAACAAATCAGGCGCAGCTTCAGAAGAAAAGCATAATGTATGACGGCCCAGAAACCGAACTATCACGAGAGCCGCTGCCGCGGTTGATACCGTCTTGACGGTGGATATCCGTACTCTTTCATTATGTCTTTCTCCGACGACAAAAATGCAGTGCAAGGTACTCAGCTAGCATGGTTCCAGCCAGTCGAGTTAGCTCAGACCCATATCTTTCGTCACCCTTTCACATACAGTAAGCATTTTGTAATGCGTGATTACAGCAGTTGACATTTAATGCAGGCAACTTCTTTCTCAGGGTCTCCAATTCTGATATCCATTTTATCTATCGTTTACCACACCTTCTTTAGAATGCGTGGTTGCTGTAGGAAAATCCGAATACATGTAGTGGTCTTTCAGAATTCATTTACATGTATGTAGCTCGCGCAAAAAGACCCGTCATGATACGAAAACTTGTTAAAACCCTTGAGCTGTATCTAATTGATCATGTTCGTAGAATTTAACATCAATTTATGTCGGTCGAAATTACCGGTATCAAAAGATGGTTAAAGTTAAACTTGTTCTTTTACTCTATGAAAGCTACTGAAGATATATAAATGTTGTGTTATCGACACTGGGACCTGCATGACTATCATTGACATCGTATGCACGGCTCAAGTAGATCAGACACGTGACCGTATGTGTTTGCACTGTTTGCACTGTTTGCACTGTTTGCACTGTTTGCACCGTTTGCATCATTAGTAAGAGAGCATGCATGATTAGTAAGAGGGTTGGCCAGACTAGAAGTAGTGAGCCTCCCTCCGCCATGTAGTTTAGACATCATCTGAAAAGAATCATCTCAACCATTTAGATACAAACTCTCGTCTTCTCTACATAAACGTGAACACTCGCAGCTACTCCCACAAACTGTATGTAGGGTCGGATGGTGGTGTGGTACACCGTCCGGGGCCGTTCTCCCAAGTAGAGTCAGGGTAGCTTGGACACATGCCCCACTCGAGACAGGAGAAAGCTAGTTCGAATCCAGTAAGACCCGTTAACCACACTCTCTCGCGGTGGTGTTTTACTCGTAGCTTGACGAAAGCATATTCAGATAACCATGGGTTTTTCCAGCTTTTCCCTGAGGTGGGTGGGTATTCACGGAAGAGGTTACATGTCGCGAGACGATATCGTCGTAGTGCTATCTGCAAATGAAATCTGAGTATGAGTGTTCCAAAACGTCAAAATGAGTCATTCTATGAGAAACACACCTTCCGTAATCATACGTGTCATAGCTTCAGGCTGCATACACAAGAATGATTTTAAAAAAGATCACAACGAATCAACGATACTAAAATAACAAGTCTAGACACCACGGTCCTCCAAAAACCCTTCCCCAACTACGAGATACCCGATCTCATTGTATACTGTAGAGGAAGATCACTAATTATCACGTGATTCCATGTATATATTCTTAATTAGTAACACCAAAAAATCTTCATGTTGGCCGGCAAAGTCGAATTCTTCACCTTCACGCGGTGCCGGCTGTAAACGCTCAGCATGTTCGCATATCTGAGATAGCCAAGAAGAGTCACAATCTTTCCCTTCAGGATCCCCATTCATCCACGCGGGTCTCGGTCGGCTTCGTTTCATCATCACTATCCCCAGCACCCTTTCAACGAAGACCTCCCCCGACTGTCTCAGAGAGGTAGGGCGAAGGGCTTTACTGATCAACATCATCTAAGTGATGGCAACATCACTTATAATAGGCTGTTGGCACAAGTGGTGAGGTGCTGGTTGGGCTTTCCAGCAGCGGTAGGTTTGACTCCTACACGGCTTATTTTAGATGACTGCGGCTGCTCGTCGAAAATGAGTACGGGAGGAATGGCAGAGGTTTTCCTATTGAGGTTTTTCCTATTGGGTTTCCCTTTGGGTTTTCCCTCGGCCCGTGGCCCTCGGGTCATGGTGAATACGTTCCTACCCATTCGACCCGGTGTAACTAGCTTGCTCAAATGTAGGTGTCGGGAAAAGTCGGGCACCGGATGGGCACCGGATGGGCACTGCTGTGGCTTGGAGGATCATGTATTCTAGGTATCGTTCATACGTCCTATATCCTTACGGGATGGTGGCCTGGCCCACAACAGACGATAAATAATACACACACACAATCTTCATGCAATTAAAAAAAAAGAGCAACACCAGCAGTCGTCGATCTCACAAGCAAGCCCATCATGTCTACCATTCATATAATCTTCATGCTTGTATGCTACAACAAGTTATGGCCCTTCGCGTCTTCCGCCGCTAACAAGCTTCCGCATTGAATTATAGCGACACACATTCCTCTGTGCATCTCGTCTTCGCGTTCGTCTAATTGTTTCAATTAACTTACGGAGCAACTTTCGCACAAAGTCACCATGTCATCGCCAACTTCCAGTAAGCCCTCTCTGGAGGCCAAGGCGGAGTTAGATGATACACCTGAAAGCACCGGCATTGTTACAGCTGGTTTCAAATTTGCCTCCACTGAAGAACACGACGATTCACTAAAAGAATCCAACAAGATGACAGATATCTGGACCCTCTCAGCTCGCTTCGACAGCATTGAGAAAGTGACGCCAATCCCAAAATTATCACGTTCAGACTGGTTTCTCTGGCCTAATTCCGTTAAAAGGCTCGTCTTCCTTACCCATTTGTCAGCTGCCTTCCTCGAAGAACCTCCTCACAATAGGGCTATACTAATGTGGTCTGGATGGTGGGCTGCAAAGGTGAAGGAAACGGCGACTGAAATTAGGACCGCACCAAGTGATAACCCTCGCTCAATACTCAATGAGATCTTTTCCATATCTGAATCTAATGTCTTCTCCGCGGTGTTGTCAAGTACTGCGCGATTCTGGAACTTTCAGCCTGAGAACATGATGCTCTCCTCCTACATCAAAGAATACCAAAAGCGGTATCTGAACTTGAAAGAACACTGCCCGATTACGCTTGAGATAAATCCTTACATGAAACATCTACTTCTATTTCATGTCCAAAACATGCTGCCTGAGTTAGCAAATCGATGTCGTGATTTGTCTTATGATGAAACGATATCTGAATGCCTCAAGTGGACCTCAGCTGCCAAGTCGAAAGGTAATCCAAAACGAGGTAATCAGATTACGTGCAACTTCTGTCACATAGAAAATGATTGCAGGAAAAAGAAAAGAACGTAGAAGCAAACAAAAAATGGAACTCTAAACAAGGGGGGCTCCGGAGATCAGAAACAGGTTCTTTCAGTTATAGAATCATCAGACAATGTACAATTTCAATTGGATACTGGGGCAGATAATCACGTCTCAAGCAATGAAAATGATTTCCACTGCTACTCTGTATTTCTCGAACTGTTCGTGTAGCTGGAGGGGGCTTAGTTGCAACACGAGGCTCTGGTAATATTGTATTTCCGACATCTGATTGAAAAATCGAATATCTTCGTGATGCAATACACATTGCTGGCGAATCAAGTCGTATTCTTTCCACCGCTCAATTGGAAAAACAGGGCTTCAATATAAGATGGCCACCTCATTATAAGGACGCAAAATTAATCAGACCTAATGGTACATTAAGTGCAATTTTTCGTCGAGAATCTGGTAGATTAATTTGGAGGCCTAAAAAAAGGCTTAAGCAACCTAAAATTTACTTAATCAATCGTGACTAGCACACTATCTTGGGACATCCTGGGCAGAAAGCACAGGATACGGCACTAAATCTTGCTGGTATAAAAGGATACAAATCCCCTATCAACTGTGAAACCTGCACCTAAACCAAATTCACCAAAGTTAAAGGTCGAGGGACTCTCCACACTTCATCTGCATTTCTAGATGCCATCCATATGGACCTAGTTGGTGGTCAGAAATCTCTATTCCCAATTACCACTGACAAATCCACCCCAGCAGCCACTTGGTTTCTACTCGCAGTTGATGAACACACTTCATGGAAGTGGTCATGGCCAATACATAACAAGAAAACAGTTCCAACAACTATACAATACTTCCTTGAACGTATTCGTACACAATATAATAAGGCACCAAAACGAATACATAGTGACAGTGGGACCAAATTTTCTAACTCCGAATTCCAAGGAATACTTCACTCTCGCGGAATTGAATGGCTCAAATCATCTTCTCACGCTCCGGAACAAAATGGGGTTGCCGAGAGAAACGTCCGCACAGTCACTGAGAAAATGAGAGCACTACACCTACAATCAGGATTACTCTTGAAATTATGGCCGTTAATACTTAGAGCTGCCATTAACATCTTAAATGTCACTCCTAAATCACATGCTACAAAATCTCCGTACTTCGCCGTCTTCAACAGAATGCCAAACATTAAAACCCTCCATCAATTTGGCTGCAGAGCATTTTGGCTCGATCCCGACCAAAATAAGATGAAATCTAAAGCCAAAGAGGGTATCTATGTAGGCTCAGAATTCACCGGGGGACATACTGTCCTTAGCCCCGACACCGGCAGAACTGTTATTCGACGAGACATACGCGTTCACGAAGATTCGTTTCCTCTAAGATCTCAAATCCTTGCTCTCCAATCAAGTAATCGACGCGCAATCGAGAAAGCCTTATCCGGACCTCGTGCTCAAGAATAGAACATGGCTATGGCTAAAGAGATCGACAACATGACTCGTAACAAAGTCTGGAATCTTGTTACTCGTTCTGAAGCAAACAGGCAATTAATGACAGTAAAATGATCCTTAAAAAGAAGTCGGATGGAACATTAAAAGCAAGGTGGTGTGCTAGAGGATTCTCGGAACCATTCGCAGATAACACCTATGCTGACGTTCTTCCCCCTAACGCTATGCGAATGCTGCCTGCATTTGCAGCCTATAGGAATCTCCACATTCGACACGTTGACATAACTGCTGCCTTTCTACATGCAGATTTATACCGTCCTTTACACATTGAGCAGCCTCATCTCAAAGAAACTAATGCAAACTTCGTCTGTAAACTTCATAAAGCTATTTACGGACTTAAAACGGCACCTAGGCGATGGCAAGAAAAATTCCGCAAAGTTTTGCAAGAAAATAGATACCATTAGTTTAAATTTGATCCCAATGTGTTTCGTCGCTCGAACACAATTATCTCAACATATGTTGACGACTTCATGATCATATCTCCTTCAAAGGCTCTCACTGATGAAACTGTTGCAATGCTAGCAGAGGTATTTGAAATCAAAGATCATGGTGATATGTCCAAATTCATTGGCATAAATATCGATAGAAAATCAGATGGTATCCGGATTCATCAACAAGATAAAATCGAATCACTTTGCGAGGACATAAATATGCTTCACTGAATGGTGCGAATACTCCAATTGCAGATGATAATCTTATTGAGTTTGACACTGAGTATTAGGAAGATGAAAGACTGTCCTGTGCAGTTATAAAAATAGACATAAGTTTAGATGATCAGAGAGAAAAACGGTCCGCCTTTTCCCGTCTCGTTCTCTATCATACATATATCCTTCTCTAAGGTTCCTTCCACACTTCCAGCAAGCAGCTTGTTGAGACTGAGGCCATAGTGCAACGTCCAAACCACATGTGTAACTCATGTGCTAAAGTAAGCGCCTGGTTGTTACAGAGTTGTTAGAGTTGACATTTGAAACAAATAATGAGATGACGATGACGACAAACACACCAATATTCCAAATAATGTACAATATTTATCATAGATCTTCTGACACAGAGAACCTACGCACAGAGAATGATGCTACAAAGTATCGGTCGGCGGTGGGAAACCTTCTACACATTGCTAATATAACAAGGCTGGACATTCAATATGCTGTTAATCGTGTCAAGATCTAAACCTGGGACAGGGACGACAGCTGGACAAGAACAAGAACAAGAACAAGACGTGGGCTAGACAAGGACAAGATAATATTCAAGACGCTGTGAAAACTTCTAGGAATAAACGATAAGCGATAAATACAAGACTCTGATCTGATCCGTCCAGATGTGAGAGTAGGCCCCTATAAATACATATCTCAACTATTCCAACTAAACCATACACAGAAGTTTGTAGAAGGCCGTGGAAGCATGGAGAATCTCCTGGATACTCTTAGACTGCCTCAACTCCCGAACAATCCCAGAACGCCGTGGACTTGCAAAGAACCTTCTAGAATTGCCCCTAATTCCCACTGACTGGCAACCAGTGCTAATGTCAAGTGGTCACGTGATGAATGTCTCTAGCCAAACCCCTGACAAATCGGCTATCTCAAAGAATGCGTAGTCCATCCCAAAATGCATTGCTCTTATTGAAACATCTGTTACGCTATGTTTCTCGAACCAAATCAGCTGCCCTCTTCTTTCCGCAACAGGGTAGTTCTCAACTCACCGCCTCCTCAGACAGCAGCTGGGGAAACAGTTTATCATCAAAAGGTACTTCTGGTATTTTATTTCTAGTTGGTGGTCCTTCTATTGCCTGGTGGTCTAAGAAACAAACAATAATAGCCCAGAGCACCTTTGAAGCTGAGTACGCAGCTCTCACGAAACTTGCAAACACGGCACGATGGCTACGGCCCCTATATGAAGAACTATTCGGGCCCCTGAATTACCCTATTACAACTGATATAGACAACACCGCAGCTCTAATTACAGCAAATTGTTATGCTTGGCACTGACAAGCACGATGGGCGTGGCATGAAGGGAGCATGAGCGTCGTGGTAGCCGAGCCAGTGCACCAAGAGAAGGGTTCTCCTATAACAAGATTATGTAATTAGTCTACTCACTAGCTGGGGAGTTCATAGCTTGGACGTGTACGCGATAGCTTACAACAAATAACTTTACTTGGGATCTTAGAACAGACGATTAGCTTTCTGGTGACCTACGCAGGGAAGATTCATTCTGTGATCTGATTCATTTACAATTCCCTGATCCATATTGAGGTTTTTTTTCGAGATACTCGGCCTGAAGCTGTTTTGAAGATCTGGACGCGTTCTGAAAGCTTCCTTGTTTACTTGAAAGTAAACAAAGAAATCGATCTAAGTACCCTTTTTGCAAACCTAACTGGACGACATCATCATACTCCTGGAATTGAGGTAGAAGACCTTTCTAAATTGACAAGTTATTGCTGGGAAAAAGACGAGCACTTGATAAGTCCTGAGAGTTTTCTATTGACGACAATCTTTGGAGGATTAAATTCAATATTTTGACTTGCTTTGTAGGCCTAGCAGTTTGGCCCTACGTCCTCTGGGTTGCCGTTAAGAAAGGTTAAGACAAGAATTAACGCGCCGTTTAATTTGATCGCTATTTAGCATTGGACGGAAGATTCGTATTCTAAGCTGGATTCAAGATTCACTCAACCTCGTGACAAGCTGGACTACCCTTCGAGTAGTTTATCGGGGAAATCATCACATCTAACGACTGCTGACAGTTCAAGGATTGAGAAATCTAATAGTTCTTCTCTAGGAGAGCTCGTAGAGAGACTTGAGCGAGTGCACCTCTTTAAATCCTTACAAGAATTGATAGAAGAATTTGGTGAGGCTTCCTGGAAAATTCTTAATAAGATGAGTGAACAAGGTCATTGGGCAAGAGAAGGGGGGTTCGAGAGAGGATACCGTAAACCCAGCGAATCATCTAGAAATAACGACTTGTATAACTCTCCTTTCAGTCCATCAAACACACCAGCTAGGAATGCTCTCGACAATATGCCGGTGTTTGATGTAGTGCCTTTCTCCGGGAATGGACAAGATGGGGCCCGATGGATTTTCAAACTTAGAAGGGCATTCAAAGCAGCTGGAATTGTAGGGAAAACCCCCCCTGAAATGTGGATTGGTGCGATTTGGAGCGGAGTAGAAGGACGAGCTATTCAATGGATGGACTCAGCGCCTCACCTGAGGCATATCATAGAGTTGCTTCGTCGATCGCCTTCCCAACTGACTGCGGAAATGGCGGAAAGGTTTACTGAGGAGTTCGAAGAAACCTTTCGGATGGTGGAGCAGTCCGAGACCCCCCGATCACCGATGGAAATGCTGGACGAATTAAAACAGGGGCCCCGAGGATCCCTGGCGAATTACCTTGCCAAGTCTAAAGGTATATTACATCAACTGGGAGTAAATAGGTCGAATCAAGAGGACCCAAGGACGGCAACTATGAGATCATGTCTAATTGGGATGGTCACCAGCAAGTTTCTGGCAGGCCTTTATGATGGAGTTCTTAGAAGGAGGTCGATTGAGCGGGGAGCAGCCTCCGCGAAGACATTAGAAGAATGCTCCCTCATTATTTGGAATGTGGAGAGTTCAATAATTGATGAAAGAAAGCAATTATTGCTGCAAAGAGAAAGTTGGAAGTCTCAGGGCTTCGATGAGATAATGAAGTCGCCAAATCGGGTAAATGAAGTCTTGGGTGATTTTGCCAGGAGGTATCATTACCAGCCGGAAGTCGAGAGGATGACGCCACGTCATCCTGAAGTATATCAGGGCCCTTGCCAAAATTTTATAGACCAGAATACGTGGCGCCTGGAACAATCTGTCATGAAATGCGAAACGTAGACAGGTAAGAACTCAAGATAAAGATTGAAATAAAGCTAAAGAGCTAAGTAAACTCTACAGATATAATATATAGTGTTTTGTACAAGCGAGATGAGAAGTATGTATCGATAACGCTATAACTCCGTAACTTCGTGGGTAGCTCTCAGGGAGAGTGACAAGCGTTCCGTGGGGCACAAATAGGTGAGTTGTAGAGTGGAGTCAATGGTCTTCCTAATGAAGAGATGAAATGGGGAATATAAACGACGATGCAAAGGTCCTCCGAAGAGGAGTGTAAGTTAAGTAAAGAGTAGGTAATATTCAGAAGACGTTACGTGAAGAACAAATCTCCCTATCTCTGAATCTATATATACATGGAGCTCCGTAGTGTACAACCTCCACATGGCCTCTTCTAATCCGAAACAACTTCGTAGCTCATTGCTCATTGCTCCTTGCCTGACGTTTCATCTTAGCGCCAAACCTTTCAATCCATGAAAGTAGCATAACCAAAGTCAATAACCTTATGTAATCACATGTCATCATCAATCTTGACATTCGTATTCCTGTTCAAATCCTCTTACTACTACTATCCTTGCCTTGCGAGGTGCAAGTGTTCCATCAGACTTGAGTTTCTTCCGCAGCACTAATTTGCTGGAGATTACTTTTCGGTTTATCGGTGGGTTCCCTTTAATTATTGTGAACGTCCCTGTCTTTTCTAGTGATTGGAGTTCAGATAAGATGGCTTCAGTCCATAGTTTTTCATCCTCATTCATGGCTTGTCCAACAGTGATTGATTCGAATGGTGGTGTAGGTACTTGTATTGATGAGGAGTTACTTTCGTTGATATCAACTATTTGAAATGCTGTTGCATTCTTTGTAATCTCCTTAGAGAATACCGAATAAACTCTTTCTTTTATTAATCTTCCGTATCGAGATCTACGTTCAGTTTTGGACTCTTGAGCCGATTTTTCCGTTTCAAGTACTGCTCTCTGTTGTCTGTTTTGAGAATACCCTCGGGTAAATTGGCCTTCATGATTAGTATCAGATCGCCGACCTTCACTACTTACCTCTATAATGTTGATAGAACCATCTCTTGGATGATCCATTCTATTATCTGCGTTCCTAACGCGGCTCAACTCATCTCTAGGATTGCAGCCTTCAACATCTGCGTTCCTAACGCGGCTCAACTCATCTCTAGGATTGTGACCTTCATTATCTGCGTTCCTAACGCTGGGGGATCTATTGTTAGTCTCAATGGCGTGTAATGGAGTGTACACCTTGCTCTTCTGTTTAACGCCTTTCGGCCTGCCAGTTATACTCTTTAGAAGATCTTCCGTGCTAATCTGACTAAATTTTGAGATATCAATTTTTCGGAAACTATATTCATTGAATTTTGCATCGGCAGAAACTGCTTCTTGTAGAGTGACGGTGTCCAGTAATTTCCATACCTTTGAGGATTGTATACCTATCATTATGAATTTGCCTTCTCTGATGCGTGAGACCTAAGTTTGCGGATGTAGCTCGGGTGGATACAGTACATCTGCTTTACAACCAAAGACTTTGAGATTTTTGAGTGATGGTATCTTGTTATAGTATGCCTCGAAAGGAGTCTTTGGTCTAATTTGATCAAATGGGAGGGCTGCAGTCGGTACTCGATTCTTTATCGAAACTGCATGCTCAATTGCATGGTCCCATAACTGATGCGGTAGCCTCGCTTCATAAAGTATGGATCTAGCGATTGTTTCTGTAGACCCTATCCATCTTTCAACGACTCCATTCATTGAATGCTTGTATTGCGGGCTTGGTTCAAGCTGTATTCCTGTTTCCTTGCAGTGATTTTGAAATTCTGTGCCGAATTCACTTTTGCCATTATCGGCTCTGATGTAGACAATTGTATGGCCACTTTCGAGTTCTGCCATTGACTTGATTTCCTTGAATGCCGACAATACCTCTATCATTTCTTTGGTCTTTAATAACCTGATCCAGCAATATCGAGTGGCATCATCGACCACAAGTAAAAAATATCTGTACCCTCTCACAGACGATGCCTGAATCCCTGAAATATCACAATGTACACGCCGCAGCTTGCTCACACATTGGTTATCTATCTTTTTGTTAAAGTGCTCCCTGAGTCTTCCTGCCGAGCAGGATTCGCAATTACTTTCACCGAGAGGCACCGCTCTTTTGAATTTTGGTATAGCAATTCCTGTGTCGCCGTTTTTAAGTACACTATCGACGTCTTTAAAATTAGTATGACCAAGTCTTCTGTGAAGAATATCCCATTCCGTTTCAATGGCCGGATCTTTAGGTTGGTAAGATTCCATCTGATTCGAACAAGAAGATTCAGTATTCATCGCCTTTTCTTCGAAACTAGTGTCTTCTTTGACTTTGTAAACGCCGTCTTCAGCCATTGCATCAAACAATACCTTTCCTTCTCGCATGACTTTGCATTGCTGATTGGCAAATAGTACTTCTACTTCCCATTTGTTAAATTCGTGGACAGAGAGTAATCTAAGCTTTCCGAATTCTGGTACAAACCAGACATTATCTAGAGCAATAATTTGTTTTCTTTACTTAAGCCTGATAGTTCCTTGACCTTCACAGTAAATTATTTTTCCATCAGCAACACGAATTGGTTTAGGAGACCCCCATCTCTTCAGGGACTTGAAGTCCTCTTTAATGCCGCTGAAGTGTTGAGAGGCACCAGAGTCAATAAGCGTAACAATATCTGTTTTCTTTGTGAAAAATGCATATGTAATGAGCGTAGGGTAGGCTTTCGATAGAGTACAAGAACGTTTCTTTAATGTTACGGTATCGCAATACGGTATTTCACTGGGCTTGAGATAGGAGTCAGAACCGTATTCATACTCTACTCTAACAGCATTAGCTTCAGCTATGGGATTGCTTCTTTGAGAAAGCTTATCTCTTTGGCGGCAGTTTCTCTTCCAATGCCCCTTTTTCCACAATTGAGACATCTACCATGTCTCTTTTGAAAATTTTCATCCCTGTCAAAGTGACTGCCTCGGCTGCCACCTCGACTTCCACCTCGACCTCTACCACGACCACGAAATCGACCACGACCTTGTCCTCTTCCCCCTAAATGACCAGAGTTGTTGAAGCCACCGCTATGCTGAGCTACATTGACGATGGCTGGCGAGGGTAGCACTGAGGAATTGATGTTTGCCTCCAATGACTTTAGGGTGGTCACTGTTTCCATCAACCCCTTGTCGTCACGTATAGCATTAATTTTTGCCATATTCCAGAGAGGATTTTCAGATGGAATTGACTGAATAAGCGTCTATTTAACGTTCTCATCTGTCAGTGGTAGTGCTGTATCTTGGAGCTTGATTTTAATATTATTGAGCTTGGTGAGAACATCTTGTATTCTCTCTTTGGCTGGATCATAATTCGTCGTCATGAATTCTCTTCTTAGACTAGATATGACAGTCGGGTCGTTCACAGGATTCACATTCTGTGGAGTTTCTCATAGTCCCTTTGGGTCGCCTTTCCCTTGATAACTGACTGCGATGTGTTTGTAGTTGAACCCAACTGAGTTTCCAAGTATTTGCAATGCATCTTTGGTCAACTTGGAGTAGTTTAAGTCGGTTGTCGCCACTGTCCCCTTAACCACCCCAAAACAATCTGCTGATAACAGCGCTGACTTTACAGTCAGAATCCATTGCCCAAACGTTTCTGTTGTCAAGATCACGACATCCCCGTATGAGCCCGCGGCCCAGATAGGAAGCCCCATCTCATTTACTCGAACATTTCCTTTCTGCATACTTGCTTCCTGTTAGAAATTAAGGTCCAGTATGTCTAAAGATTCTAATTTCTGAATGTGACCATCAAGATCATGATTGGTCTAATCGATGATGTCTCTATTGTGGTCACGTAATAATAAATTTAGCCGCGCCCAAAATTTAGAGGCTGGGGATTGTTATGGGTCAGAAATCAAGAGGCTGGTTGATACTAGATCACTGGAAGTACCAGATCACCAGGACCATAGAAATATGTATATAAGGATAGGTTCTCTTCGGCATGTATTATCTGTATATTTTTGACCGAATATATATATATATATATTTATTTTATATTGAGAAGAGAAATCGATTCCCAACACAAACTACCGTCAGTCATATATATTGAATTGTTCCCATAGTTCTTCGAGATCTTTCCTCCTAGAATTCACATACAATTTCAGACACTTCCATTTCTTTCAACTGTAAATTATCCGGGCTATATTTGTCAAAGTTACAAGTATTGAAATGGGGACAGATCGGAGAGGCGAGACGTCAAGATATCTGTGTAAGAGAAGCAGCGTAGAGTTTGAGATAAGTGAGGCTATTATAGAATAGGTAAGATGACAAAGAGAGAGATTCCTTCAGAGATATTCAGCAATGTGATTGACTGAAGAATTCTGAAGGAGAAGAGAGCTCGTTATATACAGGAGTATAACCCTTATGGGACTTTTATTAGCATTATTCATGATAAACATTGATGTCCCAATATGACAATATTATCATAGTATGAGTAAGTCCTAATCCTCAATGTTTCCCCCAGAAGACTTAGGTGTAAGACGCTCATATGCGTAACTGTTAGCGCGTACCATCCATAATTATAGATGTTATAATTAGGCATTAATTGGGAAATCTAAATATAACACATGAAATGATGATGATCACGTGACAGTGTACGAGTCGGTGTGAGACGCGCATCGCGTGGGATGCTGGACTGTTATTTTTACAACAATAAGAACAGATATCGATAGAGGCGGAAATCAATATAATCGGAAGGGTCAAAAAGGTAAAACTCGATAATTAAATCTAGGGTAATGTTCTTTCCACCCCATGTCGCATGTTCACACTGGTGTTAAAATATCGACTTAGCCCAGACAACCCCCCAATTGAAATACAAAGACGAATTCATACGTGTCGCGATGTGTGATTGTGAGAACGCGATGGCACATCCGCACAATCGATTATGACGTTTGCCATGACTGGTTATGGAATATCTTCTGGGGTGACCTTTTTCTGTTTCCTAGATTAAATTTTCTATGCTCTATGAATGTAACTATGAATCTACATTAAATACTCGTCATATGCTCAACTAACTTGTACATGTTTAAGAAAACCAACTCGTCTTGCTTGTCTACATTAAAAGATGTATTATATGGGATAAATAGAGCAGCAGTTTTTAAAGATCTTATTCATCTCTATACACCACACGCTGCGGACAAGTTCTAAAATTATGTCCTGTTGACCTACAAGTTGCACAGCGTCTTTCCCTGACTAAATCTTGGGATATCTCAAAGGTCGATCGATGGATCTCGACGATTTGAAGAGCTGTTTATATTTCCCCGAGATTGACGAGGTCGTGATGCTGTCGAACCAGACGGTCGCCCCCTAGATTGTTGGATTCTTGGGTTATTGATTGGTGGCGGGTTAAGCAAAGCAAGCTGGTTCGGTTGTTCCATCGTTTGATGTTGTTGGGAAGGCCCCAAGCTCTCATATCTCTCTCTCACTGCTTGTAAAATGGGAGATATTGCTCTTTGCACGACTGCAACAGGTTCCTGTCCAACGACATCTAAACGCCAGATTGGATGAAACTCATTGACGGTCAATGGTTCGTTGTTTTATTGCAAATATTGGATGCGATGCTGACAAGGCAGTCCCATTGTATTTTTAAGCACCTGAGCGCAAGCTCTGTCAGAGGGTTCCTGGATAAGATTATACTGTGAAGTACCTTATCCAGGGCGAATGTCGAAACGTGCCGTACTACGTGCGTAAATAGAGCTATTCTATGCTTATGAAATACACGCATGCGCTCTTGAGAGAGTAGAGCGCTATGATCGGCCACTTGTGCCTGTATGGCTTGGTAGATTCGAGCATGTGCGTCACGTAATTCACAAGTTGATACCTGGATATATCTCTTAATCATATGATGCATACCCTCAGCACGGGATGATTTGAGGTTCCCGAAGTGAAAGAAATTGTTCGTGTAAGCATGAACAAATTTCTCCTTGTAAATAAGCCAAGTTTCACTAATATAGATTAGCATCACTGGGAGGCTCACGTAAACTTCCCGGAGTTTTTCAACGTTTTCTTCGTAACTTTGAGTGGACGGAGATTCAATAACCTTTGTCCAAGCGCTCAAGAACCTCACCCAGTCATCCTCGCTTCCAAAATACTTGCGACAATTGTTAAGTACATTCTTCTGAACATGCCAGACACAGAGAAGGTGTGCCATGTTCGGTAGAAGAGTTTCAATGGAATTCATAAGGGCAAGCTCTCTATCCGTTGTAATTGTCACAGGTAGTCTATCGGAGAAAAGGCTGATAATTTTTTCAAGAGCTCACTGGTAATCATGCTCGCGTTCATGCCTGAGAAATGCAAACGCAACACTGAACGACGTGTTGAAGCTCGTCGTTCCAATGATGTGAAGCAACGGCATTTTGAAGCGGTTGGTCTTATAGGTACAATCTATAACCAGAGTGTATGGATACCTTCGTAATAACTCCACAGATTGCGAGCATGAACAGAATAGATGGGTGAGTCTCTTCTGTCCATCTCTTTGTATTTGAAAACTCCGTCCAGGTCCAGGCTGATGCAAATCATCGAGCAGTACTTCCAGGGATGTCCGCCCCATGAGCTCCTCATCTCTCTGATTGCGGCGCTCATTGTAAATGTTTCTCGGTGTCGCTAAAACAGTTGGATCTTCTTCGCGTAAGCAATTCAAAATTTGTTTCGGAGGAACACCTGATTTTAAAAGTTGTCGAATTGTTGTCCTCTGGGAAGAGTTTAAGCGCCGTGCTGTAGGATGGCCTCTCGTGTCAGAAGAAGGCTCATGATTATGATCAGCTACAGTGATGCGGAGAATCTATGTGCTGTCTTTCTGGAGGCGCGCTGTTAACCTGAATGGGCAATCTACGAGCCGGGTTGCAGATTCGCGCTTTTTAATGCTACCACTAGCTGCTCGAGATAGAGAACAACCACCTCTATCACACTTTATGACTATCTTACGTTTGTCTGAGCGAAGCATTGAGACTGCATAGCCTTGCTCATGCGCATAGTCGCGTACAGCACGCATCAGAGCGACATCATTCGGATATGAAGCTTCAGGAGGTGGTAGCATAGTGATTGCAGATTCAGAAATAATGTCCTATTATTCTTTTCGCAAAGGAATAATCAGAACTTGATTGAAATTAGTCTGAATAGTCACCAATAGTCAGAGTATAGGGAGCTTTTAATTCGAGTTACTGTGTATATTTCTCTGTTAGTTGCTGAAGGGTGCCCTTGCTGAAAAATCGTGGAGAGAATTGTGGATTAATAAAGAGCTCGGTTCAGTAGTCAGGAAAGTAAATAAACATAAGCAAACAAACACCAATTAACTTGCATTTGGGGGGACCGTGCTACATGTAAAATTGTCTGAAGGAATTTATAGTTATACGGCTGGGTGGATTTAAATCCGAGATACATGGGGTGGAAAGAACCAAGTATGGGGTGGAAAGAACATTACCCTAATGTCAAGGGCTAAAGGATCCGACTTGAGCACGAAAGCTATGCCACAAATAATAATTATATTTTCTATGCTTATCTTTTATGGAAAAATTCTATCTTATATACACCATGAAGACTGCCTAGATCGCTCCCTTCAGCCCGAGTGATCTAGGGATTTCCCAACCTCTTTACTTATCTGAATTCCCGCCTCTCGCGAATTGTAGTCTAGCGTTGGTTACCCCGGATGGGCACAGACCCTAGCCCAGCCACACTATATCGGGCTTAGCCCGTCACACCTAAATCTAATACAACGATTTGATTTTTTTATTTTTTTTTTATTTTTTTTACGGGTCTACCGGGCAATATCAAAGACTACAGCCCCATCCCTGGGGGGACAAGGTGACTATTATATTCTACATTCTTTTCCACCCTATGGGAGGCAGTCAAGCCTATACACAAACTAGATAAGTTACTGTGAGCGCTGTGCAGCATATCCCTCACAAAGGTTGATTAATTGGCACGGATTGGGCAGATTTCTGACAGAAACCTACTCCTCTCCAACATAATAGAAAAATGCTTAGCACCACGGGAGGTGCCGAGGAGAAAAGCTAGTGTGTCCAAGCTTTGACGGTGACCATTGGAGGCCAATCTCTTTCGAACGAGAGGGCAAAAAACTAAATGGGTGACTGACTTGTTACCTCCACAAGAGCAAGTCAGGAGGGCATATCCATGTTGGAACCTATTGTGGTACGCACGGAAATCGCCATGCCCGGTTCTGCATTGAATGAGATACCCAAGATTCCGGCAGGGGAGACGGAGCTCCTCGGTGGGCTTTTTGGGAAATACAACGATTTGAGTGTGGCCAATCTAATATTTTGGCTTAAGCGATTACGTGACTAGGCCCAATATTCACTTGACAATGTAATTCATTATGTAGAACTTAGATCATAATGAGAGACATGATAACAATTTATATTATATGTACTTGTTCCTGATTTACTTTAAGAGTTGATTATCAATAGTATCAGACTAGCTTATAGCCTCATATTCTGTATAGACATGCCCTGTCTTAGCGTATGAATGCTGAACCTTGGTACTTTCATCATTATATTTTTTTGCCATTGTATATCGTTCTCTGTGGTATCATATTGGCCAATGCCCCGTATGCTGAGAGAACGTACTCTGTCCTAGCAACTAAATGTTGTACATCAATACTTTCATCTTGATATTTAATTCCCACTGTGTAGTGTGCTCTGGTGTCGGATGGACTCTGGTGCGGGGCTTCGCTGTTAAACTTATTAAAACCAAAATACTGCGGATTTTTGGAAACAGCACAATCATACTCACAGAACTAGTTAATGGTACATGTGACATTCGTTCGGGGGTTTCGTTTAGAATGGATTTAGCATTCATTCCAATATCTTTAGCGACATGTTCCGCCCGATACCACGAAGGTGTAGTTGTAGCCACAAATAAAGGGATCTCTAGTCCATTGCAAATAATTTCGCCGACTTTTATACTTGCGTGTGCTGTGAAATCTTGCTATTAGGATAGTGGTTCGACCCCAAGGCATGGCCTGTAATTGGAGGCTCCGGTATAGGTAACCGACAGGACCTAGTAGATTAGGGTCGACACACTATTCTTATAGCGAGATTTGACAGTACACGTATTGAAGACATCATTTTGTTCCAATAGATATTTGCAGAGCAAAACTGTGTTAAAGTTTTGCTTGAGAGCGGCAATAAGAAGAATATATTTATTATTGGTATGGAAGGTTGTGAGCGTCAGCTGTAAAGCTGATGACATCACTTTAATGAGGTTCGAAGTATGATAGAGTAATATTAGATGAGATGTGAAAAGATGATTGAGAGGGATGTTGCAGGCGAGATGAAGTTCTGAGATTTTATAGAGATTTAACCGAAACCACGCTAATGGTGATTTGAGCTAAGATAGTTACGCTAAGCTCAAATAGATTAGTCGTTACTTATCGGGGATCTACACTCTTAGTATCAGAATAAGGATTAGGCTAAGCAC
>JAKRRZ010000111.1:0-32149 GCA_022627015.2 Podosphaera aphanis
CAAACGTCTTCCCGACACCTCGACCTCTCGTTCGAGACCAGCTCGCCAGCTCGCCCTCTAGCTCCCAGCTCTCCGACTCTCTGCTCTCCACTCCCTTCTGCGCCCCCCCAATCCCAGCGCCTGACACAGGGGATAACTGGTTTGAAGATGCGGAAAGCAAAAAAGAGCTCGAATCCGAGAATGAAGGAATATCACAGGATGATATAACTGATTTTATCTCGAAGATGACTCTTTTTGTTGACACTCTCAAGTAGCAAAATGAAAAAGGTAACACAAAGCTCCTTAAGGAATTAAAGTCGCAAAGCACCAAAAACCTTGAATTCATCACCGAAGTCGAGCGGCAAAAAAGACAAAGAACTATGCCCAAAACACGGTCCAAAAATAAAAGAATCCTGGAACCATGCTTTTATAGGTACAATTATCTCTTGAAATCTTGAGTTCTGTTTACTGATATATATAGCATGACAGAGAAGAAATTCAAATATAATATGTTGGAAATGGAGTCACTTCGTGTTCCGGACTTTCTAGTTCTCCATTTCGTTTAGGTTCCCGACAAGATCTTCTGTGTCTTGTTGATGTCGAGATTGGTATAACTTGGTGTTTCAAGTTATTACGGGGCTCTACAGTGGCGGAGTGGCGAAGGTGCTTGGGCGTTTATGTTGGGATAAATTCGCTAGGCTAGTGCCACAAACACGTGGAATGTACCGTTTACTGCCTAGGGTTAAGTTTTTGTATATACACTTGGCTTTTCTCTTGATGAGAAAGTCAATCTGACCAATACATTCATTTTTCAACCTTGACATTTTAATGTTGCGAATTCTTTGTCGCAATATTTTCAACATAATACGAGAAGCTTTTTATTTTGTATGTACACGTATCTATTAGTATATAAATGAAATTTACTTGATTTTCCAATTTAAAATTGAATTGCATTTCAGCTTCATTAATTACATGTACAAGAACGTTCATTACAAGTGTGAAGTCAGATGATCCCCGAGGCTGATGGGTGAATGTCAGGTGACCCCCGAGGCTGACGGGTGCTCATTAAGGGACGTTATGTTTGACAGGACTAGTAATTACGTGTTGCTCAGTGAAGTAACGCGAGGGAAGTAATAGCACAAACTAGCCACAAGACGAGTATAAAACCGGCATGGACAATCTAAAAACATATACATTTAAACATAGGAGGGAATCAATGAGGGTTCAGACTGTTTCCACATTGGAAGAACCGTCGAAATGAAACTCAATGAAACGTACGGCCGACAGACAATCAAGTGACTTGGCCTAAAGATCATGTGTAAACGTCAATCCACTTCAGTAATCCTGATGAGTGACATTCACAGGAGCAAGCCATGGCGGAGAAAAAGGTCCATAGACTTGTTGATTTGGAAGATTGTGAGCGTCAGTCGTAAAACGGATAGAGGTCACTTGTAGAAGTTTTACTAAAGATGAGATGATAAGATAAAGTAGGATATGATGAGCTGTATTAAAATTATTGGATTATTTTATGCAGGAGTTCTGAGGTTTTCTGGAAGAGATTTTACTGAAACCACGCTAATGGTGATTTGGGCTAAAATGGTTACGCTAAACTCGAATAGATTAGTCGTTGCTAAACGGGGATCTACACTCTTAGCATCAGAATACGAATCAGGCCAAGCACTAATTCCAACAAGACTGACTGACCGACGAATTGGTGGACGAAAGTGAATGACCGCATCGAAGTAATTTTCACATGAATGTGCGACGCGACCACACTGGTCGCCGCGACCAGGCGCGGGCTCGTGAGTCACAAGCCAGGAAAGAAGGGATGACGCAAGCCCTGGGCCATGCATGTCATGATCACCGATCCGCGCCGCGAGATCCGCCTGGCGGGCACGCACGCCGCGCGCACGCGCGAGACCGTGCCATGTTTCACAAGTATCTCGTGCTAGCCGGTTGAGGATCGAGTCCCCGGCCACCGGCCGTACCAGGGGCACAATCTCGCTTCATCCCAGAGGGTAGCGTGGCGTGAGGATGCACAAATTGCGAGTCGGTGATTCACGGAACATGGAAATCCACAATTTTCGGCTCCAGAAACACCAAGGTTTTCAACCTAAATGAGGTTCACCAGCTCCCTCTAAAATTAAATTCCTGTTGATTCGTTAATGGATAAAACATGATGCTAATCTGACGAATCGAATTTTATCTGAAAGGCACTGGTTGTCAAGTGCTTTACGTTTAAAAATCTGATAATTTGTATGGGGCGCAAGATTTGAAACATGCACGAGCCACCTGCGCCATATCTAATCGACCAATCAGAAACGATACACGTGACCTCATATCGCCCAAAATAGTCATGTGATTACGAATCGACCACTTGTTGTGGGATATAGCGATATTTGTATATGTGTGTTACGATATTATATGGGACTGGCACCTAAAATAAGCCTGTAGCGATATTTTCGCTTATCTGCACGGACGAAAACGGTCGAAGAGTTTGAAACAAATTGTTGACTCTCAAGTTCCGACACCATATCGTAAGTCATGTTGTAATGACCCCAATTATCGAATCCCCTTTACAGATACCCACCAACTCAAAAATGACACGAAAAAAAAGTAAACTGGCAGCGAACTATAATAGACTAGTCACAAAAGCAGTGTCTGGCGTCAAATTTGGGTTACAGAAGTCATCACACGAAGCTACAAAATAACTTGGAGTCAGTCCAAGGTCGGTCACGCGGCGTGTTCATGGAGGGTTGACTCACTCTTAAGCACGTGAGCTATAGCAGATACTTTCGAGCGCACGAGGGAATGTTCTTTTGAACTGGATTAAAGAGTTATCAATAAGTGGACGATCGCCAGGGCATTGGGTGTTGAGAAAATTTGTGGAGATTCGTCCGAAGCAGACTTATGTATTATCTAACTCTCATCTGGTGCTCCTGAATTCCCACCAGAGTACAAGCTAGACTATGAGTGGGTCCTGCGATTTATAAATCGTCATCCACTCTTTAAAGTTGTTACTGGACGCCGAATAGATTCTGTATGAAAAGGTGACACGTCAAAATCGATATTGGAAGGAAGCATGGTTCAACGCGTACTAGTAGTATAATCCATCAACATGAGGCAAATAACTTGAGAACACTCATGGTTTATTAAAAATTATGTGAATCCGTCGTTCAGGCCGAAAGACAATTATGGAACAGATGGAGAAGAGAGGGAAAGAAAAGGCCAAGGAAACCTTGGAGGAGGTGGAGAACATAGAGCAAGTTGACGAAGAAGGCGGAGATGAGTTGCGAGTGAAGTAGGAGAGTGTGTTATAGTTGATGTAGATAAAATTAGGGTCCTTACGCCATGACTTACGCTACATGTACATATACATGACATGTCCGCGATTGGCTGACGCCATGGCGACGAGTCGGTCGCGTCCGATGCACAGGGTCGCGCGTGGCGCGGGGTACTAGTCGCCGACACGTTGCGGATGACAGTGCGGCGCCTGGACGTGCCGCAGATCGGCCGGGACATGTGAGAGTCAGGCCGATGCGTGGAGGGGACGTCAACTCCGATAGGCGCGCACGTACGACCTCCCAGCGCACCCCACATCACCGCAAAGTTGCTTCCCACGACATCCGCGCACCCACCCGCCTTCGATCCGCCGCCACAATCATGACGAGCGTAAAAGCGTATCCCCAGGGCAAGACATTTCTCCAGACGCTCAAGCGCTCCTTCGACGATGTCCCCGTCGACCACGAGAAGGACAGTATCGTCTCGACCACCGAGTTCCTCGAGGCCGCCGAGGCATTGACGACGCTGTTTGGTAACGTGCTGCGCACCCGATCCTGCCCGCTCAACTAAACATGCTAGATGTTCTCGGCTCCATCGCCTTTCAACCGGTCAAGAGTGATCTGCTGGGCAATATCAAGGTCTCACTCGCCCCGCCATCCGCCGACCGACGTGAAGCATGTTAACACCCATCGCAGAAAGTCAGGGACCGTCAAGCCGCTGCTCCAACCGAAGGCTTAAACTTACAAGATCTCGTTCGCGGCGAGCTGAAACTCAAAAAACATACGGCAACCGAGGGTCTTGTCTGGTTGGTTCGGTACGCTCCCGGAGCTCGATAGAAGCACCCCCTCCTTGGAACTTATTTCTAACGTTGCTGCAGCGGTCTAGATTTTACTTCCATTGCTTTGACTCAAAATATTGCGAACCCCTCTGAGGAGCTCTCCACCTCCTTCCGCAATGCTTATTCTTTAACCCTCAAACCCCATCACTCCTTCATGGTAAAACCAATCTTCTCTGCCGCCATGGGAGCATGTCCATACCGGAAAACTTTCTACGCCAAGCTCGGAGCTGACGAAGGGTTGGTGCTTCGGGAATTAGACATTTGGTTGTCCGCCTTGCGAAAACAAACTAGTATTCTTAAAACATTCTTGGACAAGGAAGCAAAATGGTAGCGCTTCACATAGTATTTTACAAGGAACGTCAAAATTGTACTTTCGGACGGCTTTTGAATCACTAGTTTGTAAACGGGTTATAAAATGTTACATACTTCCGCTGAGGCGGGTGAGTCTAGTGTCTTAAGGATAGATATACGTGTTTCACACTAGTCAGGGAAGGAATCGAATGCGGGAGTCAAGTTCGGATGATCATTACTTCGTGAAGATTAATAAAATGACGTCATAAAATCGTACCGTAAATTTACTAGCAGGCATGATCAAAAAATCACCTACTTGCAGCTGTTCGGTTGCTAAGGTCCAAAGCGCTCTTCTCATAACCTCCTAAAAGGTCCCCTTGGCTTCATGCCTAAAAATGAACAAGTCTTTCTAAATGCATACCGTATATCGCCTCTCACAAAGGCCTTTCTCCTTACATTCGCAAGCTTTACTGTTGGAACGCAGTCTTTATCAGCATTTTTGAAATCATAATCAAGGTAATGCCTCATGGGTATGAGGACTCGATTGAGCTTTTCAGCCCACTCTAGCTCGCTCGATCCAGTATATTCACATACTGTAGGTAAGATAACTTCTTCTAAGCTGGTTCCGTTTTCACCAGGCCAGACCGATGTCCTGAAACGTATCTTTCCTTTAGTTGTGTAATCGAAAGCTATGGTAAAATCCTTAAGTGAAGGAAAGACTGCCTTTAATCTGGGTTTTGGTGTATGGCCCGCGATTCCAGCAAATAGAGATATGAGTTGCACCCTCCCAGCGTCAAAAGCTACTTTCTGCCAACCTTTCATCACTCCTACTCCAACATAATCATCCTCATCCTCCAGTAGCATGAACATAATAAATAATCCCATTAAGCTGTTTAGAAAGAGTGTGTCTAACTTCGGACTAAAATAAAATCTTAAAATTCCTTTCCCAGAAAATCCAGTCGTACGTGGTTCATATGACATCAAGCTGTAATTTTTAAGGGCCAGTTCTCGACTCTCTCGACATACATGAAAAATAGATGGGGTTTGGGAACTATTTGAGCGGAAAGTCATTCGATCGTTGTATAACTTTGCACAAGGATGTAGTTCGTGGACTCGAGGAATAATCGTGTATTCCCATATTAGGAGGCGGATTTCGGTGGGAAGCTCTAGGAATTTTCCGAATCGAGGTTTTTTTCGTTTTATAGAGCTGAAGGTGTCTTTTAACCGAATTGCGGTAGCTTTATTTAAGCCTCGGTGTGGCGATGTAGCGGTACGTTGTGGTGATTTTGAGGTTTCAGGAGATGGAGCTCGTACAGTTCGTCGAACGGTCCTGGATTTCTGGCGTGACTTTGGCGGGGGTCCTGGAGAGACATGGTCTATAGTGTCCCCAATAACCACTCCACCCGTAAGATCGAAGTTTGAACTCATATTTTGCTGACAGACTGTAATCACGTCGTCCTGTAATCTCGTTAGCCGAAGTCATTCCTGCCCCTCAAGTGCTAGCCACCTGGCGTCTCATCTGCTATTATGAGGTGACCTCGGAGAAATCAAGCCCAAATCCAAACAGGCTTCAGTAGATATAGTGGGGTGAATATGAGGGCAAATTTTCAATAGTTTCTGCAAAGCGAGTGTGTTGCTTTTCAATTCTAGCATCAATGGCTAGATGGAGGGTCAGTCCAAAGTGAATTGAGAAGAGTAAAGGCAGGTGGGATGGAAATAAAAGTATGAGTGTTTATATATAGATATATATCTTTAACAGTTTATGGAACGATTTAGGGGTGGGGGGCAAGTTGCTCGTAATAACGAAAATCTCCAGGACTTTCAGCTTCAGAATTACGAATCATAAGTTCCGTGTCGTTTTACAAGTAAGCTAGTCCCAATCCAGCCGTTGCAAGAAAATATAAGAATTGACCGCATAACAAATTCAACGATAAAGTTAGTTGCATGGCATTATTTGTGACTTTTTTGGTCAGTCTGGGCGTCGGTCGACGTGAATAAAATCCCGGGCACCCCAGCCTCAGAGCCTTGGAATACTAGTTTGTACGTAGGTACATAGATGTATATTAGACTCGGATAATAATGTCAGTCACATACTACATACAGTATTACGGTAGAATGTCCATTGAGTTTTTTTGCCCGGGAGTGATTGGGCGGCGCTGGTCCATGCATATCATCACACATTTGTCATCACAAGTTAAGCTTTCTTGGCAACGAAAGGAACCCTGTAGAAAAGAATTAGTTGATTCACATCAGCGGCGGCGGCGCCAAGTAACCTATCATGCTCTCACTCAAATTTACAACAGAAGTCTAGTTATCAAACATCATGTCTAGCGGCCTAGAGCTACGCATCTGAGCTATGCACCTACTATAGCTAGAATTCACAAAAATCAATCTGATGATGATAATACCTCAATTTCGAAAACAAACCTCTTTCCAAAGATACCGCCGAACTCATTGTTTTTAGCCAACAGCTAATCACCATCGACAATTATTGAATTCCAGTCTCGGCGCGTTTGCTCAGGCACAGTATATTGCTAGAGGATTATCTAGGTTATTTGCATTTTTATTGAAGCATGTGCATCATGATTGTTTTTTCTAGACTTTCTCCAGATTATCGCAACTGGCATGTTTCGAGTGGGTTGATGAGATCAAATTAACTATATGTTCGCTCAAAGGCTATGACACCTCTCAATGTGGCCTCCCATTTTTTCTTGGACCTTAAATATACCATTATCTTACATAAAAAACCAACCCTTTTTTATTCAGACAATGATGTGATGTTTATGTCTAATCATTGACTTGAATATAAATCTACTAATTATAGTAATTTCCCCAGAGTCCATGAAGGCAACCTAGTGGCACTGGTGAGTGATTGCGTGCTCACAGAGTCATCCAGTTTCAGAAATCTTCGATAAAATTTGAACTGCAGAAGAAATTGACGGTCAAGTCATCGTTGAGTCACTTACATGTGTTCAAAAGGAGCCCGTGATCAGTCAACCTCTAGGAGAATCTAAGCACATCATCTGTAAAGAACACACACATGAACTTATACGATAAAATATACGTTTATTTAGCCACTCAACACGGGCGTACAGACCTTTGCAGAGTAAACGTAGGCTGTCCGTGCTTTACAGGGATTAAACAAGGGTCTTTTAATAATATTACCGCCAGCTTATTCTAATGTGGCATCATGTTTCGTTCAGGACATGGGTTTTTGTATGGGTGTTTTATCTGAGCGAATTGACGTATGTTCCTAATTTGGAAGTTCAAATTGGATTTTTTCAATTTTTTCAAAATTATTTATGCAAAATTATGCTATGATTCCTACATACCTAAGCGCGAGGACCCCGTTTTGAAATGCCGTCTTAATGCCTTTCCATTGGCTCGAAAGCCCTTCCCAGTGCTTAATATAGCGATTAAACATGCGCTATTCGTAAGGAAAGTTACGCTTTGCTCGGAGGAACAGCTCGTGGCCTGATTGGTGCGCATAAGCTTTTACGATATTTAATGGTTGCAGGTTGGGTTAATGGCTACAAAGTGTCAGCCGCTCACAAATTAAGAAGTGGCTTATGCGACTACCAACCGCTCATGAGTTCGTCAGCCGCTCGTGAGGTAAGCGACCCTCACTAGGTAATCGCTGTTCAACTACTCTAGGAGGATAGCTGTACGTGTAAAATGATTGGAACGCTGCAGTTTCACCGGTGAGTTTCACTATATTGAATGTTAATTTCATTGCCAGCGTTCCACGTTTTCTTAAACTCATATATGCACCACACGTGGTAGTCATCATCGATTAAAGCCCCAGAGTGTCTCTTCATATATAGCCCAAACCACTTCAGCATAAATCTCAAAATCAATCAGCAATAGTCAGGCTAAACGCCGCCACGAGAGCCATTACGCGTAACCCAACCAGGACTTCTGATAGACCCCACCCCGGCAGACGCAGACTACCCCCCTTTCTAACGAAAACATCACGCAAGTCATGACAAGTTGGCCATGATGGGAACAGCAGTCAAAATTCTACCCGTAGAACTCAACAATAACGATCCAGAAGCTATCGTGCAAAAAAGCGTTACCTCTGTTACAGCTAATTACTTATTTGCAACAGCATCTGCCCCCCAGAAAACTGCCAATGAGTTCGAGATACCTCAGGGTGAAAATCAGAATAAAAGACTCATTTATAGAGCTACTATACTCCCAACACGCTAACATACGGGAATCAGCTGACATTGAAGAACCAAATTTACCTTCGGCCGAAGACGAAGAGCCTACGGAACTAGTCAATGCAGAAGTTGAATTCATTCTAGAGCGATTTACTACAGAGAGCAGAGATGTTCCGACAGGAGCCGCTTCGCTCATCGATCACGCATTATTTACCACTAAAAAATCTACGCCTTTATCCTCAACAATGCCTCCACCACCTCCCTAAGCTGGGCGGGTAAGATATGAAATCCTTCGAACATGATACATCCCTGCCTTTTGAGCAAAATCGATCCAATTCACAGCTCTCGGACATTGAAATTGGACCAGGACTCTCTTGTGAGATAAATAAAATCTCAAGGTTTAAGTACAAGAGAATCAAACATACACAAGAGAACACCACAACATGTACTACATTTTATTTACTGACCTTGACGTGTCTAGGTGTCTTCACGACTGAGACGACCGAATTCGCTCTAGCACGCAAAAGGCTCTGGGTAGGTTTGAATCGTAAGTCGAGAAGGGACAAGTACGTTCGCAAAAATTAAGTTGCGGCATATACTGTCGTATTCATGGCGCCAGCCTTGCAAAAAGTCGCCAAGCGACATCTCCATTAGCCACATAGGTTTTGACGCGTTCAGAAGAGGGTCAAAGTCCTCCTGGATCTCACTGTCTTAGAGAGGATGAATTTGGAAGCTCCTCCGTCTGAATAGTTGTTTGGTTTTGTTTGGTCATTTATTTACAATTACTCGTCGAATGTTAGACTAGAAACCTACCCGAGTAAATGTGTAGTTAGAATTAGACAGACTTGATTGCAGCTTTTTCTCGTATAGGAATTTGCTACCATACGCGTGTTATGGATGTATGCATGCATGTATATACTCTCGCAAGTGCATTAGTAATACAGAACGGAAATCGGTTTGTAACCACGCTACTTCATCCATATGAGAAAACTTCTAATCTCTATTTAGAAGGCCAAGGAGAAGCTGAGATTTGATGATTTGATGACAGCTTAGTTGGTGCGGCGTTGGATAGTCGATGACGAGAGGCTGTATGTTGGGTTGTGTAACCAAATCACAAGTAATTATTACATGTAAATGTAGCTGTGAGCTGTCACCTTTGTGCAGGGATCCTTCTGAGCCGCCAATGTTACGAGCTGCCAGTCCTTATGCGCCACTAGTCCTATGAGCCACCGGCCCTCAGAAGCCGTTAATCGGCGGGTATAGTCTACCTGTCGGTTGACTACGCTGTAAGAGTATCAACCGAATTTGAAGGTAGGCTAGCCAAGTTACCACTGTTATAAAGTAACTGTATGAACGGTGGGTGCAAGGGATCGGTTGCTTGAACTTTGTATGGTGGCAATTGGACAAGTACTGAACCTGATGCTGCAGAGCGTGGTCAAAGAGTCTTTATGGTCGAAGTTCTCAATGGCTTAAGCTAAGCGGTAAGTTATCAAGTAATTCAAGTGCACGACACGCGTTATCGACGGTGGTATGCAAAGACGTAGAATTATATCTAATTGTGACTGTTCTCTATTTACAAGGTTTCTTCCCCCAACTCCAAATATACTAATACAGTCTGTGCCATGTGATACGATTACCTAATCATATGACCATATTCCCAGTTTCCTGCCCTTAAACTCCCAATACTCCATCTAATTACCATTAACATTCCGACACTACCCCCTCCTGTTAGGTGGGGGCGCAGCAAAATGCAACACTTTTCCACGCCAAAAATCGCCAGAATCCATCGATTTCAACGACGCACAACTCAACAACGCCTCGATGGATTTGTTCCAAAATAAATACTTTCAGAGAACCACTCATGATACTTAAGTTTGTGGTATTTATTCTGTTCCTCCTCTCCTCCCGAGCTTAAAACCTTATTTCGCTCTCTTGGCGCCCCTAAATATTCCTGTATGCCTATTGGAGTTTCGCCTAGTGATTGGACGGAAGATTTTTTGATGACTTTTGCTAGATTGAGAGTAGAAAAAAAGACGCCATTTAGCATTTAACGAAGAATACTATGTAAATTCTAAATTAAAGATCAATCCATCGAGGCGTTGTTGAGTTGTGCGCCGTTGAAATCGATGGATTCTGGCAAATTTTGGTGTGGAAAAGTGTTGCATTTTGCTGCGCCCCCTTCCTATTAGGAGGGGGTAGACGATACCCGCCGATTATTACAAATAAGCTATTTTCTAGGCATATGGCTAAAAATTTATCCAGCTAACATGACATTACTATTAACCTTCATTAAGTGTCAACTCGCATTATGGTTAATTATGCAGAAGCGCATACTACAGTTATTTGTTGTCGTATAACTATTGATTAACTGCTATGGCTAGAGCGTACAAGGGCATCGTAACGGCATTTCAAACCCCCATTCTAACGCTAAGGTAACTTATGTACATCAATGAATTATATCACCCATATGCACAAACTACGATTTTCCCTCTTGCTGGTATGCTTTGGATCGGCTTCCTTAGCTTAGGGTTTTCTTCTGTCATAGATACTATTCCTCTAGAATCTGATGAAACTCCTTAAGTGATAGCCGTATCCTATTCTTGGAGTCAAGATATCTGGAGTTGGTATGTTTTTTAGCTTAAGCTAAGCTGATTGAGTTCAGGAGAGAAAGAAAGCAAGCACCTCGGTCTCGGAGCTCACTGTTCGTGATATATTCTGAATAACAAAGAGGTTGATCCTGCACTGGCTTCGAAGGATACAATGCAACCATCCTCAAGCTCCCCATTATCACTTGCCTAGTGCTCGGGTGCGACCTGGTAGGCTACCTATGATCCAAAGTTTTATCACTTCAGGGAATGAGCGATGAATCTCGTATGTAGAGCTTTGAAGCTCTTCTGCCGTAGATGATTCAATCAGTTTTTTTGTTGGTCACTCAACGTCTATCGCCTGCCTCCCTCGACTTCCAGGGAACAAGAGGCAGTTGATGCTTGTGATTCCAAATTGTCTGCAGATTATATCAAGATGCTGCGAAACAGAAGCTTTAATTTGCTGAACATCGTGCAATGCCTTCACCGTAATATTTCGGTCTCCAATGAGACGTTTTCGGGTTGCCGTTTAAGGAGAATATTTGCATAGCACTATTCTATGGAATATTGTTAAATTTTATCTTCTAGATTAAACTTAGGAGATATTCTTGGATCCAAAATTGTGATATGGTTAAAATTTTTCAATCGGAGCGTATGGGTGATGTGTTGGATGAAGTGCAATGTGGCAAAAGAGAAGGCGTCATAAAAGTTGAACTACCCTCTATCAGGGGTTGAAAAGGTATAATTTTAAAGTGAGAAACACACTTTAAAATTATACCTTTTCAACCCCTGATAGAGGGTAGTAATTATTCACAGCTTACTAAATTTTAGACTAGTCGCATTAACTACCTAATTAGGCTTAGGTCTACGCAATAGTATTCGAAAAGGCGGGTTACCAACTAAATAATAACTCTTTTAAGGTCCTGGGCTTGCGCCTTTCACCCATATGGTCCAGGACCTCCTGGCAACCGACGAATGCCAGGAAATTCACAGATTTCAAACATATCGATACGCTGATTGAACACTCCTGCAATGAATAGCATTTGCTGATACCACTACCTAGGTAAGCGGGGACTTGCACTCCAACCTCAACCCTGAGTATCCGACCAAGGGAAAAAAGCGAAAACCTTGATCTATCCTAGTAAGCTAAATCAGATATGCTCTACTTATTTCTATGAATGGGTAGTAGGGTCTGCCGGTTTCGAACCAGCTATTGCTCTGTCTTAAGTGGGGCAGGTGTTAAAGCTACCCAAACTCTACTTACTTAGTAGAAGACTTGCCCGGACAGCTTAACGCTAAGCCATCCGACCTGAAAAGGCGGTCTACGTCTTAAATGAAAGGCAGTTTAGTACTTAAACTCTTCACAACTCGCAAAACTGGTACAACGTAATTACTTCATCGCGCGATCATCAGTAGAAGTTGAATCATGTGGGGAATGTTTCTCTATTAGATTTTATTGGTCCAGTCAGCGAGGAATCAGATGATCGTTGATGTAGAGCTGGCAATATTTTCAATAATGGTAATCGACATAAAACAACATAGCTTGCTCCAAGATTCCGACAAATCGATGGCCGAATCAAAGATGACCCCCAAACCCCAGTTCACGAGCTAAATAAAAGCAGAGAGCCATCTAGTTTGAGTTCAAATCACCACGCAGGATTTGAGTGTCATCACGGGCGGGTGATTATGTAAGGGTTGTCTATCTTGCTGATGCGGAGCAGTAAGAAGGTGTCAAGAATCGCCCGAAAAGATCTGATCAATAGCGTGACGTCCACAATTATGAACCATGACGTATTACTAGTACTCTCCCACACGGGTCTTGCATGTGAAAGTTAATTTGTGACAGAGGTTTTGCCATGCAAATTTCAATGAAAAGCTCTTTGGTTAAGCCTATTTCGGAAACGATACCCGTCAACTTGTATGTTTTACGTGTACGAAAAATCCTGTATGTAATAGCGTCGTTTTGAAAATTTCCAAGAGGCTAATCTAAATCTAGTAATTCTACATCGCTTGATCCAAAAATCCACCCTAAGCGAAAAGTATTATTTTCAAAATGGTACCATCGGACTAGACGCACATGTAAATTGCCTCGTACGCCAACAGGCTCAGTTTTTTCCACGCTCATTAAATTCAAAATTTACGATATAAGTTTTATGCACAAGAAGCTCAACTACAAAACTGGTTCCCCGGATTTTGAATTTAATGGGCATAGAAGAAACTGGGCTTGTTTGAAAATAGCATACTTTGTATGGCGGCCCGCAAAATTGACCGTTGTATTTGGCGTCAAAATATGCTTATAAAGGCACGTGCGTCCAAAAATTTGGCTATAAGCAATCTATCTACCCTTCGGGCGTGAAGAAGGGAGGCGAAAATTTTCCTCTTTCTATCCTAAATGTACTTTGGTGGCTATCTACAACGATATTACAGGTGACGATGTGCCTTTATACCGAGTTTTTCAGTATTGTGTGTTATAACGATAATATCGCTTGAAATATGGGTCGTGGACTGACGTAAATCCCCAAATCGGCACTTTTTGCCAAGACTTTGCCAAGACTTGTGCGTCTACAGTCAAACCTCGGAAGAGTTAACCCCACATACAGTAGCGTTCAAAAATGTGCAATAATGTGAAGGGCAGTCACCGAAATAACTTAACAAAAAGGAGTGGTGGCCAAATACTGTCTATTTTCTATATGGTCTCCAAGTGTGTTGTTAAATTATTGATCGTCGTTATGAATAACTTGTGAGCTTAGTAATAATCAACAGAGCAACGAGTAGATAAAACGCAGAATTAAAATAGGTTGTTAGGATTCAGCTCTTGAATTAGCTACCTATCCTGTTCTCTCTTAATCCGATGTCCTTCCTTTCACCGGATCTTCACTCAATATATACATATCTATTTACAGTTAATTACATTAACCCCTTTTCATATTCTGACGTTTTTTCCTATTTTTAGTAACCTTGCACATCTCGAATATTCATATCCTGGAAGCGACAGAAAGTGTAATCATAGCTTCCCAACATTTAACATGTGTATCGAGAAGGAATTTATAGTATGTACATGATCTCCTTCGCACGACCATACCCCAAGATGCCAGATCAGCTTCAGAATGAATTCTCTCTTCGTAACATCTCGTGAGTCTGACGTGAGTTGTTTTCATCCGAAACTCGCTGTGGAGACTGTTGGTACCAGGTAGCCCTGCTAACACAATCCTTGATCTGTTTCGAACCCTAGCTCCAGTCACATGACCTATGATGTGTAATATTTCCGAGTGACTAATCAGAACAAAGAAAGGCGCAGCCCGTAACAAATAATTCGACAATGGATAAATCTTACTGTAACTAAACAAAGACTACTTCAAGATTCTTGCTTTTTGATTCACATAAATTATTAATCATTTTTACATACCTGTGATATCTTTTTTCACGAAATTATCAATTATTTGTACCATTTGTGATGGTCTTGGCATTTATACTCTATTGCACAATTTTGAACGTCTCATTTCGTCGCAAGTCAAATCCATTTGTTAACATCTGGCTATGCTATAAAATTTTGTTTGATGGTCTTCATGAGTAAAAAGTACGATCCTGCTTCCATCCTACAACTTTTTATACCAATATTCTAGTTTTTCCAGAATGAGAAAGCTTTCACAACACAAAAGATCCTCCATCACTTCTTTGCTGGCCGAGGACGAAAATGAAGCAGAAGTGGCAGGAATTCTAGGTTTTTATAGAGCTAAAGTGACCATGTATCGAATAAAAGCACCAAATAATTTAGCAACACCCGTGGGTGGGGAATTATTGAAGTTAACGTCTCGGGAAAAGTGAGATCTAGCTCCTTTTGTTCCTAATGGCAGGACCGAATCATCAGAACAATCGACGAAAACTAGACCTTCAGAAAAAGAAAGAGACGCTACCTGTGGGACTGTGAGTTGAGACCTAAAAAAAGATCTGAGGGCTGTGGAAATGGGGACTTTCGAAGGTGCATCAGAGGCTCGAGTGTGCAGTGGGCCCTAGATCATCATCATTGAATACTTAAAGATTAGAAAATAATAATTCGGTCAAATAAAACAGAGAACAATCGACCAAAAAGCGACGGCATCGAATATATTTGTTCTGGAGATACAAAAAGATCCAAAAAGCTATCCTGCAATACTGGTTATAGAGTTAGCCAGTTTAGAGGTTGATCTGGCATTTTTTAACTCTAGTGAGATGAATCTTACGATCGATAGAATGAATCTCACAGCAGCCAAAAGGTATTTTGGTGACTTGTTTGGTTCCAATTGTCGATGAAGTCGCGAGCAAGCTCTTTTCCAACGCCGGAGACGGCGTTTTTTTCAACAAGACAACGTTCCGAAGTAATATTTCTGGACCAAAAATATTTGAATGGTTATCAGAGATATAACTAACATGAATTGACCTTAATTAACCAATTTGGATTTAATTGAGCACCTCTGGTGCCCGGTCAAACTCCGACTTAGAGAGTACCCAAAACCACCCAAAAGCATAAAATTTAATGGAAATAAGTGGTTTTACTTAGTAAAATATCTGTGATTATTCATATTAATCATTAATAGAATGGTTACCACCAAAAGTTCAGGCTGTGAGAAGGTCTGTTGTGCTGGTGATGGTTGAGATTACGATGATAAGGGTAATCATCACTGGAACTGAAGGCAGAACTTTCTAGGCGATTCCAGAATGAGCAGGTAACTGACAGAACACTATTAACGCGGTGGTTCTAGATCATATTACCTGTTGGAAGATTCTCGAAGGATCCGTGATGCTTAGTTGGGAAATCAAAGCGATACTTTAACCATCTCATTTATGTATATAAGATACCTTTGCTACCTCGTAGATCTATGTAGTTCTGAATATCAATAATATCAGCAGTTAATACTCACTCTACTCATCATCATTCCAAAACCTTGAGTCAATATATCCTCCGTAAGCTCTTACCTTTATAACAAGGTCATAAAAGATATTGAAATAACACGTTCAAAATTGTGCAATAGAGTGTAAATGCCAAGACCGTCACAAGTGGTACAAATAATTGTTATTTTCGTGAAAAAAGATATCACAGGTATGTAAAAATGATTAATAAATCATTTGAATCAAGAGGCAAGAATTTTGAAGTAGTTGTTGTTGAGTTACAGTAAGATTTATCTATCATTGTCGAATTATTGCACATTTTTGAATACTACTATAACTTAACCTCTCATAACTTAAATGTTCGCATAACTTTCGTTTTTCACGGAACCAACTTGGTTCAGTACAGGATAATTATCCTCGCATAACTTTATACCTCTCATAAGTTAATTGACGGACTACTTAAGTTATCCGAGGTTTGACTGTAGTCCGATAGCACCATGTCGCCGGATCAGTTGATGTTGCTAGCAACAGAGCAAGTCCAAGATAAAAACAATCTAATATAAAAGTCTACAGAATCTACGAGTTAATCTGTGATAATTTATACTCCTCCCACTGTTCTACAATCTTCTCGGAGATTCTGTACGTACTAGCTGTAGAACCATCTCCTTGGTAACCATTCCATTCCTTTCGGTTCCATACCGTTCTATGCCATTCTATTTATGGTGGCCTTACATTTCTGGCATAGCCAGAATCGCTACGAAGAGGATATCCCGTAACACACCATACTTAATGGCGCCGTAGTGGGCATCAGATCCGACGCTTTTGTGGCATACTTGTAATGAGATTTTTTTTAGAAAATCAGCGCTAATTAAGTCATAGAAAGACCTTCAGTGCAATAAATTGAATCTCAGTAAACACTCGCTCTCGCTCGACTCCGAGATCCGAATAACGTGGTTAAATCTTCGACCTCTCTCCTTACAAACTCGAATGATCAAAGTATTTTGAAGAAGGTGGCCCAAATCAAGAGACATCAGCATCTTATCTCCTTAAACACTCTCGCGCTTTAGATAGCATATCGACCGACAAACCTAATGCTCGAACTTGAATTTAATGTCGGCACATGTTCTCTGTTGATTTTCTTCGCTGACTAGATTTGAACTCATCCATATTTGAATGATTCTCGCAGAATTCTTCAAGGTTCCTTGTGGAATGAAGAGCTGGTTACATTTATGCTACAATCATGTCTTTTATTCGGGTTCGGAATGTTTGCGTCAGGATTTGGATCATGGCTGGCTCGAGACATTAATTATCTCTGAATTTATTTATTCAAGTCTGTTATCCCTCCCGTCTGAAATAGGGTTTCTTAAAGAAATTTCTTTGCATTTATTCTTCGAGAGTGGTGGAGCAGCGACAAATTTCAGGTATTTCAAAGTGATAGATCTCCTAAAACTTAATTATTCAATGCAGAATTATTTAAACCTCTTACTTACCTCGGATTATAAATGAAAAAAGGTCGACTTGATGGGTGCGGCGATAGTAGGTCGACGGCATGTTGTGTGATTAAAACATTTAGGGTGAGAATAGACGATAATTTAGATCATAAAATTACATGGATATACCCATGTAGAGCCCCTGTATTTTTACGGGCCCTCAAAGATACTAGTAAATTCGAGACCCTTGCGGGAGGGTACGTACGTTATAATTCATAATTATGAACACCACGGTAGCTGATTTAAGACCGTTTATAGAAGCAGATTTTTTGGTAACCAGTTACTCATCACCAACGACTTAATTTCTTTGAAATTTTGGCGGTAAATGCATCACAATATTCATTTATTTAAAATTTATAGGAAGTTTTTATAATTTGTAGAGGTTGCGTTACGTCTTTACCTCTCCCAAGGTGGCCAGTTTTGGGGACTTAAGCATGTGAATTTATCTATGCCTAGTTAAACAAAACATGTTGAATAACTAAATAACATTATATGCAAGGAACTAACTACATTTAGTATTGCGGGTGCAGAAGAAAACATCGAAATGAATGCATCCATGGACTATTTATAATTAGAACACAAGCCGAAGCTTCGGCTATTCGCTACTAAACATCGTAATTACAGTGCCAGTCACATTTTCCATTCCGATGGAAACCCTGATATGCTAAGAATCCTGAAACGGCCAGTTCCACTACTAGGCAGTAAGAATTCTACACCTGATGTCGAACCATGACTGTAGTATTCCCTATGATAATGCAGGCTATAATTTCAACTTAGGCCCAATAAATTATTCTCCTGTAAATGAGCCCTCTAGTCCTTGGTCAGATGACACATTCTCAACACAAGTCTCTTCCGGAAAAAGATGTATCCTCTGGGTACACGATGAAGGGTTTTCTAGAGAAGAAGTAATTTTGAATATAAATATTTTTAAGAGTACCCGGCCAGGCGACCTTTTAGCTCTGCTGCCTTGCAAAAAAGATTCTTGTCCCCTTGATATCCAGAAAAAAGTATCGGTATCAAAAGAAAATCCGAGTCCACGAAGAGATTTCAGTCAAAGAATCGATCTAGATCCCAGCTGTTCGAGGATAATAGATCAACATGATACAAGGCATGACTTCGATCCGACCAATCAATATCTTTTCCTTGTTGAAGATATATCGAAGGCGACTAAATCAGGCCTTGAAATATCAGTTGCGAAGCATATTGCAGATGCTTTTGGCTTGAAGCATCGCTCGTGTGTCCTTGTAACTACGGTAGGCACCCCTCGCATATCTCAGAATATATTGGTCAATTTTTGCTGAGAGAGAAAATATAGGCCGATGCTCGAACATGTTCGGCATCTCATGTCGAGCTGTCCTTTAAAGACGAGTATCTAGCCCGGTCTGATATGTGGAGGCTGACAGTAGGTGAGCTAAGCAATAAAATTGTTTATCAAGGGCAAAAAATACTCTTTCTAAGCTCTGTAAAAGCTCAGGTCACTGCGATTTATTGCCAAGGACAAAAGGTTCGATCTGCCCTTTTTTCTACATCTTCAGTTCCCATTTTCAGAAGTGGCTCTGCTCGATATATCTTATTTATTCAGATGTCAAGAGAAATGTGGGAATTTGACTCTGAAGGGTCTGGTGAAATAATGTTCAATAAGGTGATCAATGGTTTTCTGCCCTCTCTTTTTAAAAAATGGGCAGCTCTTAGATTTGAACATCTTGTCACCATCGTGCTGTTTACGCGAGTAGAGTATGATACTGGCATCTCATCGTGCTTGGCAACAAACGCACATGGCGATACATTTTACACTGGCGCTCAGTCTGGGGTGCATAGAAGGCCATATAAGGACTTCTACAGGGTAGTGGTCTGTGAGATGGCTTCAGCATCTTGGACAACGATTCTCTATCAGCTCAAGCGTGAATTTAAGTTCTTTCGCAGAGATATATCAATGCAACGCATTGATATGAATTGTGAATCAACTCCTGCTCCTGAAAAGACTGGATTTGGAGGAGTATTGGGAGCCCGAGTCGAAGCTGAGCCTTCACTTGCAATGCACGGTAATGTCCTCGAAGCCATAAATCTTGCCTCAAGTCAGATTTCATATGATCATATTGATCGAGATCTTATGAGAACAGGCCATTCAATTGTAATAATTACGCCATGCGCCGGTCTCTTCGAGGTTGATTACGAGAATTTAAAGATGACATCAGAACTACTTGCCGGTAACGGCATAAGTATCGACCTTATATGTCTTCCTCGAGTACCACTACACTCAGCGCCATTATTTCGCTATCAGAATCCTCATCATTCCTCTTATCTAGAGGCGTTACGTTTAAAGAAATTACGACGTGAAAACAACATACAACAAGAGCAGAGTGGTGAATTTGCTGGCAGTTTTTCATCCCTTCCAGACTCGCTATCACCAGTTAATCCTCTTCGAGCACATCGAGATTTGCGAACCAAAGCCAATCCTCATACCAGTAACAACAGGCTTCCTGATGAATGGATCTATGTAATGCCTCACTGGTTAAACATTTCTTTCTGGACAGGGCAATCACAGGAAATATATTCTTCCCGGATCTCGGGACAGCTAAACATAAAGCGTCTCGAAGAATTAACTCCGCATAGGCTCTCCGATTTTGCTGTACGCTGTAAAATGTACGAGATGGAAATGGCTGGAATCATGGAAAGCATTCTAACAGAAATTTCGATTATTCCCTTGCAGTGCGATCCCTTATTTACACAATTAGCAATCGAGACACGACCTAGTCCGACTAACCTGATAAAAAGGAAAAAGCCCTGCTCTAGTCTTTCCGAGTTTGTTCCTCGAATCTCTAAAGGCCAACTAAGTCAGCATTACATTCAAGAGGAGAGGAAACTCCAACATATTTGTGATTCCTATGACCTTTTGAAATCACGAGTTTCCGGAGAGCGATCGAGAATGTGGAAGAAAAAAATAAATCCAAATATATTAAAGCATGGCTCTAGTGGGGCTTCTCGCAGTAAAACCCTGGAAATCTCAGCGATGGATAATTCGGACTCATTCAAGGGAGCCTTTACTGAATTACCAAAATCTCGAAGAGATAAACATTTGGATGCTTCCAATGCTGGGGAACAACTAATCCAAGAATTCAGAAAAGATAGTCTCAAAAACAAAAGCACCACCGCAAAAAACTATCTACGCTCATTTCGAGAAAAAAATCTAGATATGAGTCGAAAAATCAGCTTGGGTAAGCATGGATTTGGTATTTCTTCTCCAAGCATTGCTGCTGCAGAGATATTTACCGAACATGCAAGCGCTACAATACCAGTCTCGGTTTCAATAAACCCTGGGCCCGTAGAAACTAAAAATAAGAAGACCAAAGTCGCCAAAAATCGACTTCCTGAAGTTAGTTCACCTTCCTTGAAGAGACTTGAATCTCCAAGAGGAGAAAGTCCTCATAAGAGTCAACCAACTCTTGGCCCTAGTGCGAGGAGTGTCTCAGATAACTGGAGCATAAGAGGGACACCACGAGGTGGGCCTTTGACTCTTAGAAGTGCTCTTGAGTCACTTGATTCAACTAACCAATTTCAATCACGAAGTGTTCTAGGTTCAGTTTGCGAAGATTATGATTATGATAGAAACTTTAATCCTAAAATAGGATTTTTGCAATCGTGGACAGATAACTCCCCCGGAGTAAATGATTCAAAGTATCTAGCCGGTTCAATATCAGAATTTCCTCCTACATTACCACCAACCCCTCTCTCACTGTGGCTAACTATTCTTAATCCATCTAATCCGTCCTTGGAAAAATCCCCATGGCCAACTCATGATAAACGCTGGCAGCATGTTTTCCCGGAAACTTTACCAACAAAGACAATGAAATGGAAATCTTTATGCTCCCCAGCTTCGGTGCCTATGACTACTGAAAAATTCCCGACCAAGAATCAACTAGATTCAGAGTATGAGCAAAAGCTATATAAGATATCTCAAAATACCGACGATGACCTAATTGAAACCCATAAAAGCAGGGAAGGATTGTTGAGAGAGTTGGTCGGTCTTCGTCTTTCACAAGGATTTCAAATTGTGGTTGGGCCGTTAGTAGCAGAAGCTTTTGGACAGAAGTCTTTGAAAATTGCAAACATTTTCGATCGCAATCGAATTGCTGAGGATGGAGTAAGTGTTTTTATGTCGATGAATAACGTCATCCATCAGCTATCTTGTTTTAATGAAGGAGAGGTTGAGATAAATATCTTTGAGCGAATGCCTTCTAAATCAGGTATATCAAATCAAGGCTTCATTTATAACCCAGGTATGTCCACTACCTAAGTCGAGTAGCTTTTTTGACGAATTAAAGCAATTAGAACTGAATTTTCACAAAAATATGAAACTCAGTCTTTAGTTTTAGGTAGTTACAAAGATGACTATAATTGGAATTATGTCGATGCATTTCTCGGAGGCTTCAATGAAGAAATGACCGATAACCTACGTTTTTGGCGTGCTCGATTCGTGCTTATACCTGTCGAACGACCTTCTCGGATTCATCACCAGTCAGAAGAAGATAGTGACGAGGAGATTCGCCTCGAAGGTATCAAAAAATTGACACAGATGTGGCAAAGGCATAGAATAATCACTGCTAGTGAAAGACGGTTCCAAAGCTTTGCGTCAGGCAAAAGTAAAGATCCAAATCCGTTAGATATTGTCTATAAAACCGAAGATCCTTCAATTGTCGTTGCCGCAGAGCTAGAAACCTTGCCCATTGTGGAAACAGGAGATTATGGCTCAAGGAAGAGTCAGTTGCTCGAAACAGAGCGATTTCAGAAGACAAAATTAGATATAGCAGCACTAGCAGAAGCTATACAAGCTCCAGTCGAAAAAGGTGGTGTCCGTATGCAAAATAGGAGATGGCATCTCAGGCTCCACTACAATTGTTTTATTGGCTCAGATATGACAACTTGGCTTATCGAAAATTTCGAAGACATTGAAACTCGCGAAGAAGCTATCGAGCTCGGGAATAAGCTTATGGTCGAAGATGAACCTACAAGAAACGCCAGCAAAGAGAAAGGAAAAGATAGAGGAATATTTGTTCATGTCGAAAAACGACATCCTTTTCGAGATGGACAGTATTTTTATCAAGTTACAAGCGAATTCGCTAAGCAGGGCTTAGAAAATCGTAGTGGCTGGTTCTCTTCCAAGAAACGCGATGCTTCTGTCCCATCTACACCCGTAGGTGAAGGTATGTCACGAGGAGCCTCGAAGACAGAACAGTCGCGTTCATGTTTAAACAACGACGATAGGTCTTCTGATTCCGGTACAGCAACTCCTAGACAAAGTTGCGGTAGTAAAAAGCCCAAGGTTTATCTCAGCAAGGTCATTAGATATGATGTTGACTTTCGTAAACGATCATACAGGCCGGAAATTATTAACCTTCATTACGACCGTCTTCACAATCCCGATAATTGCTATCACATTAGGATTGACTGGCTGAGTGCAACTGCTAAATTGATCAGGGACGAAATCGAATCATGGGCTACAACAGTAGAGCGTCATGGACTCAGACTCGTCGAGGCACCTATTGGTGAGGCATGCACGATAAGCTCTATAAACCCTTTCCGAAGCCCCTACCGCATATCACTGGTTATCCAACCACCAGATCAACATCCGACGACCTATTTAGATCTTAATTCATTCCTCCCACAACCTCAGTCTACTCTTGCTACTGGACACTATTACCAAAAGGCAATCCTGAAGAGATTTAACTTTGTCTTAGATATCGAAGCAGCCCGGAATTTTCCATCCTATGTGGATGTCCTTTATTCTTGGGGTAAACCTGATTATAAATACTCACAATATATTCACCGATCAGGGGTCTTATTGGCACAGATAACTGATGATGGAAGTTTTTTAATCTTGACAAATCGAATGCACAATAACCGCACGCCAAAGGAAGACAGGTATGTCCCGACTGATCCCCCTAGAACTTGCAGTCAAATTATCCAGCCTATTCTAAAGCCTAAGAGATTTCGGTCAACTTTTATCTTTTTTGGCCCCTTCCCACATTGTATACCAGTCTAACTTGGAATTTCAGCCTCACAAGTTCCAGAATCCTTGACTCAAGTACACCGCAATCGATCCAGGATGACTTGGAAGCTTTTTGCCGGAATTCGGAAGCCTTACGGGACTTTTACAAGGACGTCTGTGAAAAGACTGAAAAAACACCCCTCTCAGTCGCAATGCCCCCAACAGGTAAAAATTTTACCTATGGGAGTTTGGCAGAGTCATTTATCCCTGCACTGCGGTTACCTCCGAGCATTGTTGCGAAAGAAACCAGCTCTGGTCTTATGAGGTTGAATTGTGGTACCTATAGTTCACAGCTTGCAAGATACAGTAAACAAGGGAAAAGCAGTGATACGGAGGCGACATGCAGTCCGCACGATCATATGCGAATCTGATACTGTCTGTATCGTTACAACAATGAATCAAAGGAAATGTAACGTGGATGGATGAAGTGGAAATTTTAACAGTTTCATGATAACCTTTTATCTGCCAGTGTAAATTTAAATACAATTTAATTGTTCTTGTAGAGTCTTCAACCCCTCAAAATTTAGACATCTCGCGCAATGTAGTTCACGTAACCCCCCAAACAAGCCAAAACAAACGTCGCATCCATCAACGCACGTAACGTTAGTCGCTAATTGTACCGAAATTGTCAACATAAATACCATTAGTCATTAACTGAACTTTACACCTCAAGCTGAATCTCACGGTCGACCTCATGGCCGCCAGCATCTATTTATGACACCATATTAGCAAGGAATGAGGACTAACAGGGACTGATACACACCGTCAATGAGTCTATAGACATCAATTCCATCGTGATCTTGACCTGCAACAGCTGTCTCGTACTGGAGGAACTTGAAGGCTTTATAGATGGCTGAAGCAACAAGAGCTCCAGCGATTGGACCAAGCCAATAAATCCAGTGGTAGGAGGCGAAATCTAGTTGCACAAGAGCAGGACCAAAGGAGCGGGCGGGATTAAAAGACGCTCCTGAATATTGAGCAGCTATGGAAACATGCGGGTTATTAATTGATCGTGTGGGAGACTTTGATTACTTACAAAGGAGCACATCGAGGAACAAGACCAGACCAATTCCTAATGGGGCTAAAGGAGTGGTTCGGTGCTTCTCGACGGCGAGAAGGAAGACCGTAAGTACGAGGGTTGCCGTGAGTATGAGCTCTAAGAAGAAACCTTGCCAGATAGAGGTTCCGCTGCCGAGAGCTGTCTGTACATTGAGGGGCACTGGTGTGACACCGAGAACGAGCAAAGAGGCTAAGACACCGCCAACTAGTTGCACAATGACGAGAAGTACAGCTCGAGTGATAGGCACGGCTCCAATTAGAGTCAACCCAATTGTAATCTATCGAGTGAGTGTGAGATTTAGACGCTGGTTGTTGAATGGAGCACCTACCGCAGGGTTGAGGTGACCACCGCTAACTCTATAGAAGAGCCAGACGTTTACGGCACCACTCACTCCAAACGCCGAAGCGACGAACAAAAGCTGTAGTAAACTCGGGCTTCCTTCTGAGATTGTGTCAGGTTTGCTATTGATTATCTGCGCACCGAGGAATCCGAAAAATAGGAAGAGCGTCGTTCCCAAGAACTCTCCGAGGGCTGCAATGACATGGTTACGGAAGTTGTCGTCATTGAGACGGCCTTCGTACTTGCGAAGCTTTAGCGGTGCCTGGGTACCAAGAATTGGAGTTGTCTCGTCGTCTGCGGGCATGATGAGTAAACTTAGGGAAGACAAGTGATGCGTTGGTGAGGTACAGCTTCAAGGTTATAGGTCTAACAGAGGACGTAACCTCGCACTTTATAGGATACTCGTCGTCCCATAAGAAACGACCCTGTCTGTCCGGGGCGCAGCTTCAGAGACTCGCATTATTTTCCTGGTCGGCCCCTCCCTTGCAGCTGCATGGCTATCCCCTCGCTACCCTTGAGAACGACGCGCTTAAGTGGAAGCGTTTTGGCCGATCCGCGTTGGGCGTGCGCTGATTGGTGTTGATCGATCCTGAGTAGGTTAGACTTCGAAATGAGTCGGTCGCTCACCGTTGATTGACAAGTGCCGTCACGTTACTGGCTTAGCCCCCACTGTCTTCATGGGCCAAGGAGATTTTCATGCATCACCATCACAACATACATGAGGACTCTCGCGTCGCTTACTTCGCTGCTGAATCGTAGTCCACGTCATGGCATCTAGTCCTGTCAAGGACTTAAAGCTACGCATAGAATCCAGACAGACAGATATTGGAGGCAATCTCTCACCCTCATATCTTCTTTACCTTTACGTCTTATTGAACTCTAAATCTTTAATCCTACAAAATCAATTTGCATCGTGACGTATTATAGTTTGAATTATTCAGGGGGCTGGGCTCCAGTTGACATCGGGTGACAGACGCTAGGACCGGCAGACGTTAAGTAACGCGCTCAGCGCCAAAAATACGCGAGAGAAGGATTCAATCACGCCGTTCCCGCTGAAGGTTTAGGTGACAAATATCCTTCACTAGTACATAATGCCTCTGAGCCACAGCGAAGCGGTCATATGGACGGACCGGCCTGCTCAACTTGGTAGGTATTAGACATACAGTAAAACCTTGCCAAGGGCATATACTCGGTATATGCGATTTCTATGCCAGGTCCCGAAATTTTTGTTAGTATAATTGGATAAAATTCGCATAATCACGTATGCGATCAAAAATTCTGGGAATATTCCTTTAAAAAAGGACTAAAAATGCAGGGATCAGGGATTATTTGTACATCGTAACTATGGTTACCATAATGTCTGTCTACTGTCCTACAGGCCTAAAGATTGTTAAGTCGCATTAGCGTCAGACCTTAAAGTGGGTTTTGTCGAAACTCCCTACCTTAACTGGGCATGATTCACTACGACTACTACACCATCCTTGCCGCGCTTTACCTAATTTAGTTACGTTGGACAGGGCTACAGGAGATTTTTCTCTTGGCTACAAAATTATGTTAAACCTCAATAGACTGGTATTTACGTGTCTATTGAACAGCTAGACTAAATAACTTAAAGAAATCTCAACAGACGGGTAGGCCTGGAGTGGACAAGAGCAGTAGTAAATTAATAATTCCCCCGTTCACATCAGGCATAGCCAGCCTGTCACTTTTCAGGCATGCTGGGAAGGAGCCAATTGAGTTGGTTGATGATGGCAAACTTTTAATTGTAGTTAGGTGTGTGGTGTTCTTGTGGTTGGAGACCGTGGAATGAGAATAAATCACCTAGCCTTCTTGGGAGTATTGAGCGAAAATATACTAGGAAAACGCCTGTAATATCGACATTTAAGGTTTTTTTATAATCAATATTGATTGGGTATGCAGCCTGAAGCTATTACGGGAGGTGTGTTTTTTCATAGATTACCTCATTTTGACGTTTTTGGAACACTTATACTCAGATTTCATTTGCAAATGGCACTACTATTCCTCCAGGGTAGTGTCCGTCCAGTGGAGAAAACTCTCTCTTCAGGGGTCTGTCCCTACTAGCTCCAAATAATCCCTACTAGCTTTAAGAATAACTGGAGCTCAAAGCGTTTGCCTGAACTACTCGGCTTTTCAATTGAATGACGACTATTGATCTCCTCGTAGCCATAATCCGACAACATCGGTAATACCATCAATCTGAGCACCCAATAAATTACTATTGCTATCCTGCTATTCTACAAAATTTTAAAGGTGAGTTATTCATTCTTTATTATAAAAAGTCTACTGGCTGATGAACTCACTCGAAAAGATGAATCAAACACAACCCGTTACTTCGTCCCCTGTGTCCAATCGCTTAGATAGAGACCAACGTCTTCAAGTGAGTTGTAAATAATTATGTTTTTAATTCTCCATTAATATTTTATAATCAAAACGTTTCACGAAAGTGGAATGAACCAAACAACAATTGCAGACCAGCTTGGTGTGATAAGAAGACAGGTCAGATATACACTCAGTGTTCCGTACTTGGAACCCAAGAAAGCCCCAGGTCGGCTTCCAACGCTTTCCCATGAAGATGTGGATAAAATTGAAGACTTCATAACAGCATCTCCCGAAGGCCGTGAGATGTCTTGGCTAGAACTTGCTTCTGGGCCCTTCCAACATTTGGGAGTAAGTGAATTTTTGATACAGAACGAGCTAAAGAAGAGAGGATACGGGCGTCGTCCATCGTTCAAAAAACCGTTTTTATCGGAAGTTAATAGAAGAAAGCGTTTGGAATGGGCAGAAGCCCGCAAAGACTGGATGAATATCCTCTGGACAGGTGAGACCCGGGTCACCGGCGGCCGACACAAAAGAGATTTGGTTACTCGAAAGGTCTGTATGCCAAGTTTCAATTTGAAAAACTTCATGAACTAACTTATAGATCAAGATAGGGGAAGAAGTTGACATCAATTGTATGACAGAAAAGCTTAGGAAAGATCTCGGCTGGATGTTTTGGGGGTATCGCAGGGACAGAGCAAGGTGCTAGCCTTTTCTGGGAGAAAGAATGGGGGACTATCGCGTCAGATACCTACTCCCAGAAAATAGTGCCACTTATACATGGCATGGTTTCAATGAAACCAAAACTTTCTGTAATGCAGGACAACGCTCCCGCACACGCTTCTGCGGTCACTATGAATGAATTAAGGGAGAGGTCTATCACCACAATCAACTGGCCACCATTCTCTCCCGACCTCAATCCAATCGAGCACGTATGGGTTAGTATAAAGGACTGCATCCAATACCACTATCCAAGATTGGATGGGGGAAGACAGCGGTCCCATGACGAATTTCGAGATATAGTGAAGGAAGCTTGGGATGATGCTACAAAGCCTGAAAAGTTGGAAAAGCTCATTAGAAGCATGAATAGAAGATGCGAAGCCGTAATCCGTGCTAGAGGAGGGCCGACTAAATTTTAGATAAACACGCAGTACAACAGAGTAGAAAACTGGAAGAAAATTAAATGACCTAATTGAGTTAAGTGTCAAGAGTTAGCGTTGTGGACAAAATCACTACCGGATAAAATCACCATATAAATTTTCCCTGTCGAAGATATTAAAAACTTGATTTCTCGGTAGATCATGCCATATCGGGCAGCGACTGCCATTGAAATACCCCACTTTTTGCTCCACTGGACAAAACCTATCCTGGAGGTATAATACGAGGATAACGTCTTGCGACATGTAGCCTCTGCCATGAATACACACTACATGGAAAAGCGGGAAAAACCCGTGGCTATCGGAATATGATCTCATCAAGCTGTGAGAAAACACCACCGCGAGAGAGTGTGATAAACCGGTCTTGCTGGATTCGAGCCAGCTTTCTCCTGTCTCGAGTGGGGCATGTGTCCAAGCTGTCCAGAGTCTACTTGGGAGCACGGCCAGGAGGGCGTACCACTGCACCATCCGAACCGATATTAAAGGTTATACAACCTGTAGGAATGTAGGACAGCACCAAAGTAAATACAAGATCATATCTACCAAGCAACCTTAATTCAAAAAAAAAAGACAATTTCTGATTCTTCATGTACCATTCAATTTACACGTTATTTTCCCCAACATTACATGCCCCCGTTTCCTATATAAATCCCTCCCGTCTGATATTGATACGTATCAGGAAGATGAAATACTGTCCTGTGCAGTTATAAAAATAGACATAAGTTTAGATGATCAGAGAGAAAAACAGTATCCTCCTTTTCCGTATCGTTATCTATCATACATATCCTTCTCTAAGGTTCATTCCACACTTCCAACTAGCAGCCCGTGTAGACTGAGACCATAGTGCAACATCCAAACCACATGTGTTAATTATGTGCTAAAGTAAGCGCCTGGTTGTTTTTAGAGAGGTGTTAGAGTTGACATTCGAAACAGATAATGAGACGACGATGACGACAAACCCACTAGGATGCCAAATAATGCACAATATTTATCACAGATCTTCTGACAATACAAGATGCCTCCCTCCAAATGATATGCGCAGTTCTCCTAAGAGCAACGTTCGAAGGTACGTAAGTTCCTTCACACTGCTAATGCTTCTAAAGGCAAAAAGCCGTCCCAAGCAGAGACAATATTTTGGGCTAAAAACGTCTTCAGAATTGGAATTTCTCAGCCGCAAGTTTCTAAATGGTCCTCTGATCGGTTTAAGCACCTTGACGCGCCTCAGGACAAGTCGTTCCCTACATGTACTTCAACACCTAAGCGTCATCGTGAGAGAAACCTGCACAACCTTGAGTGTCAGAGTAGCATGTAGACAGCGGGGGGGGGGGGTGGAGAGGGTGGTTGACAGGCTAAGGGGGGCCGTCCTACATAATATAAGAGATAGATGTATTACCACTCGGCCAAAAGGCCAGACCAGAATCATAGAACCCTATGACCCGGTTATCTCCATCTCTATATTATACAAGAAAGGCAATCCTGACATTGAGCTTGCTCTATACATTTGGATGAAGCAATATGAGACTAGAGTCCCAATCACTAGTGATGCTCTTCGTGTTACAGCCAGTAAACTCTTTCGTATCATGCCAATGTCTTCAATTACCTCATTCTTCGGTATTGACAAAGGATAGCTGGCTTTAGCATTTACATTGACATGTATCATTGCATTCTTGGCTTACATCCTGGACAGTCATCTTGAATCACGTGCAAAAGTTATAGTGGGGATCCGTTATCACGTGATGCTCACTAAAGGAATACCTTGGGATATGCCTTTCAAAAGTTCGGAGGCTGGCAAAGTCGAACTCTTCACCTTCACGCGGTGCCGGCTGTAAACGCTCAGTATGTTAGCTGCATATCTGAGGTAGCCAAGAAGAGTCGCATTCGATCAAGGTCAGAGGCCCACATGTATTTTCAGTTGGAGCTTTCTCAACAGGTCAAGCATTCTCTCTGCCAGAACTCGACTCAAATCTAAAATCTATCTCTACTGTCTCTTCGGCTTATCGAATACTATTTCTCACCGAGAGCAATTCCTGAGATAATCAGCACTACATCGACCTTGTCAAGATCCCCGAGTATACGCCCTCGATGATATGGATACCCGACGGAGGAACTAAGTCGCTGGGCACAAACTTGGGAAGGGAGATTGCTTGTGTCAATCGAGGAAGGATTTTTTCTCTGGTGGTGATTGTAGGAGAGATGAAGGGCAGAAATGTAGGATATGGAGGGAGGGAAGAGTTTCTGAACGAGGAATATTGTGGAAGATCTCTAACTTACAGAGAACGTTGTGCGTGCCAAGACCTCGACCAACGAAAGATCGTGTTGTGGTCCGCCATCTAGGTCACGTCCGATTTGAATGTCCTGCGGCCTGAACAACTGCTACGGCAAGAAAAGAGAATGTTGTGTGATCATATCCGCGCGGTCGCGAAAGTTGAGATAATGAAGCATACTGAGATGTCTAAGGTTTTTACGGGTACTTTTCCTTGGGCAGGTATCTGCGGTTAAGGGGAGAAGTGAGGCGGAAGTCTCAACGTGCGTAACCCTGTAGTAGTACTGGCAAATGCGTCTTCAGTATGAGTGTTTCAGTGTCCAGATTGTATTATCTTAGTTCTAGCGACTGAGGGGGGCGTACGCTTTCCGAGGTCTTGCGTCCCAATAGGGAACTTTAGGGTGCGTGGTTAGACGTTATCCTCAGACCTTATAAACGGAACAACAACAAAAGTTCGGAAAACGCGTATGCCTTTGGCAAGGTTGTACTGTATACGAAATTCAGGCGAATCAACTGCGCTGGGAACTGTGGGATATTCTATCCCACGAAGGTCTCTGCGTTGAAGTTATTTATTTACTTACATGCCAGTATCACCAGTTTGTCTCCTGCGGACACGACAGGTGAGTGACGGAACTTCGAAACCATCAGGGATCACCGCCGTTTCGATCGACTAGGATCACCTCGAGTGGGTCCCAAGGAATATCGTGCTGCGCCACGATTTATGCGGCTTCACCTCAACGGTCGAGTTTTGAAGACACGTGAGATTGACGTTAACTGTTATCGTCATCATTTGACTCTTCATGGAATTCCTCTTCATGCTGCTTGCTTAGTCAAATTAAGCTCTCACTGAGAAGATTATTTCCGCCAGTGAATCTGGGACAGTAGGCCGATCTTACGAGACGCCCCAGTTTGAATCAGATTCAGCGATGACATACTTTTCGAAGTCATCACATTGATATTTTCGTTGACCGATCTCGACCGGGCGACCAACCTGTAATCAGAGCTAGGAAAAGTTCTGGCTCAGCCAGCTATCCATCCGTTAAAAAATATTTTCGATATTCGCATACGTCTAACCTCCTCTCTTGTGGAGAGCTGGCTCTTGATGATTGAATATAAAGCATGATATAGCTGAGAGGTTTTCACTTGACGTACGAAAGGGCTTCAGAGATATTTTCAATAGTTACAGAATCCATCTATGATGAATGAATCTAACAAAGCCGGTTCAGGAGCCATCGTCACTATAGACTCGGAAGAAGACCCCTAACATTATACTCGCGGTGAAATTGGGCCCATATACTAGGCTTGAGCTAGACGAACGTCCCGATATACGGAGGTACAGCCCATAATGATAGTAATAGCGCTAGCAAGGGTGACTCTCACTTAACCCTTTCAGGTAATATACTTTACAACACCAAAAGACCTCAATTCAACCTATTCTAGTACTTGGTAAAGA
>JAKRRZ010000112.1:0-31978 GCA_022627015.2 Podosphaera aphanis
ATGACTCAATACAGAATGATAGGATAACGTGAAGTGAGAGACGCGTATAGTAATGAAATAGGACTAAAATATAAACACTCGTCTAGTCAGAAGTGTGACCAGGATATGAAACCGATGCTTGGTACTAAATGCAAGATATAGTAATGTCAATTTTCAACAAAAATGAGATGTGATCTCCCTAAATCCGATAGATAATGTACGAGGAAAGTCTACGAAAAAAAAGGTACGCAAAGTGTCACATAAATTGCTCGAAAAAGACCAAATTGAGAAGGATCAAACTGTAAGAAGATCCGCGAGATTAAAAAAAGTAGAAAATAAAAGAAAAAGGAGAAGACGAAAAATCCGGAAAAAAGACTAAGAAAGACTAAGAAAGAAAACGAAGAGGAAGAGAAAAATAAGAATCAGAATAAGGGAAAAGGGAAAAGGGAAAAGGAGCAGGAAAATGGGGATAAGTAATGTTGATGAGAAAATGGGGGAGAAAATAATAACAGAGCAAAATTCTCATCCTAAATCTCCAGAAACAACTGACAAATTTTCCGAATTACAAAACCTAGAACAGCAGGGACATAATACACAATATTTGATTCTTAATGAGTTATCACCACAACATTCGGTGACGTCGACGCCGAACACACCAATTTTAAAATCCTCATCAACAGGTGTCTCGTTCGATTCATCGTCAGCAATAAATTTAAATCTCTCGAATACTAAAGCTCCAAGTTCACAATTTTTACAAAACACTTTTTCACCCTTGGAAAAACACCATGTCTCTGAATTAAAAAAATTAAAGCGGAAAATTGACGATGATGACATCAATTCCGACCACGAAAGTAAAAGAGTCAGGGCTTTGATTGCCGCTTTAATATCACAATTAACCCCAAACTATGGCGTAGAATGCGATGCCGCCATGAATGTCGGGGAGAAAGCAATCAATATCACTATTCCAAGAAGCTACAAAGAAGCTATCAACGATCCCATTCATAGTGAAGAATGGAGGGATGCTATTACTGAAGAAACAAATTCTCTGAAAGCGAACGGAACTTGGAAAGAAGAAATTACCCCCAAGGATGTCAATTTGGTTTCAAAAAAATGGGTCTTCACCATTAAAACAAACCCTGATGGCTCTCTCGAGCGATATAAGGCCCGCCTCGTTGCTCGAGGTTTTTCACAAATTTATGGACATGATTGTACAGAAATATTCGCACCAACCGTGCGTATGGATACCCTGAGAGTTTTTTTGGCGATTTTTGCCGCAGAAAATTTAGAGTGTAGACATGGACAATACGATATCAAAAATGCCTTCAAGGAAGCTACGCTCAAAGAGCGGATTTATTTGTCTCCACCGGCCGGAGTACCAGTCAAGGATGGTGTAACGCCTGTGGACTTGGACAAGAGCAAGACGCGGCAGTGACAAGGGCAAGGGCAAGAGCAAGGACAAGATAGATCAATAAAGATAAGATATTATTCAAGACGATCAGAATAATCTAAAGGTAACAAGACTCAGACCTAGAGAGTCCTGAGGGTGTGGGAAAGACTGCTACTTATACAAGAGAAACATCCAGGGCCTCTGCCCTCAAGCTACTCGGCAGAATCATCTAGAATATAGTTACCGAATTACAAGTAACCCTGACCACAGAACCTTCCAGAACTAGTTCACCAGAAGCCCGAAGAATCTCAGAGTTCGTGGCTCTGCACGGACCTCATAGATTGTAGAGACATAACGAAGCTAGTCGAAGTGATATTATGTCACGTGCCACTAGTTTTCCATTGGCCCCTAGACTCTATTCAGCCTGTTCCTGACAGATGGATACTCATTGCGAGTTTTAAGAAGCCTTTATGGCTTGAAACAAGCTGCACGAGATTGGAATATTGTTTACTCCGACTTTCTTCTAGAGCTAGGCTTCATTCGGAGTCTAGCAGATCCTTGCCTCTTTACACATACAAGAGGAATCGTACTGCTCGTATATGTTGATGATGTGGCTGCCGCATCGAAGCATAATTCTGACCTCCACTGGTTTTACAACCAGCTTAGATGACGATTTAATACCAAAGATCTGGGGGAGATTTCTAAGATCTTAGGTATGAGGGTAACTCGCAAACGCGAAACAAGAGAATTATTCTTGGACCAGGAACAGTATTTAGAGAAGGCTCTATTGCGAATGGACCTACCACTGAACTCGAGCTCCACTGGAAGACCTGGACTTATTCCTATGTCTGGAAGGTATGATAAACTAGAGCAAGCCTGACCCAATGAGATCAGGACCAACCGCACTGAATATCAACAAAAAGTTGGGAGTTTGATGTTTGTTGCAGTCTGTTCTAGACCCGATATTGCCTTTCATATTGGGAGACTTAGCCAACAACTTCAGGACCCAGCTGAGCGCCATGATAGTGGAATCAAGGAACTAGGGCGGTATCTGCGCACTACCATTGGTCAGAAGATAAGATTTGGACCTCCCCACGATACTAAAAAAAAGCATCCGGGACCTCACCCTGATTCATATTTGAAGCTTTACTCTGATGCCGATTGGGCAAATATGGAAGGCAGGAAAAGTATATCAGGCTACGTAGCTTTACTATATGGAGGGCCCGTTTCGTGGGGGAGTAAGAAACAAAGATCAGTATCAACTTTAAGTACAGAATCCGAGTATATTGGAATGACAACCTGTTGCAAACAAGGATTGTAGCTCGCTTAAGTTCTGAGAGATATGGGTTTTCCTCGATAAATTGGTAAAGAGCCAAGAATTGTTGATATGACGACAGACAATCAAGGAGCTATGGCATTGGTTAAAAAGGCTCACCTCCATGAACGCTCTAAACATATAGACGTATATTATCATTTTATACGAGACTTGGATGAGAAAAAACACATATCCATCACGTATGAACCAACAAGCCAGATGGTAGCCGATGGGTTTACACCACGGACCCTTCGGACGGCTATTTAATGTATATAATCATTAAATTAATGTGTGGTGTGCCATCCATTATTTTAATGTATATAAGCATTAACTTCATATATATAAATAATAATTCAACGTATGTAAACATTAATCTAATGTATTTTTTCTGTAAACAATATTTTAATGTATAGAAACATTAAATTAATGTTTTTCTCCCGAGGGTCTGTGGTGGTGTTGCGAAGTATCGTAGATCGTTTCTATTTGAAGTGAGGTGGAAACCGTGACGGAGAAAAGTAATCCCGATCGATGAAGATACTTGTCCGCAAATCTGAACCGTAGAATGACTAATTCTTTCCAACATTACAACAAAGTACCCACATGTAACCTGCTACACAGCTTCTATATCTGTATTAGAGATTGCTGATCGTAGAAGGCCATGGAAGTCATGAAACAACTGAATTTATGTTGATGTGCTTCCAGAATAATGTAAACTTACTTTTCCTACCATCCCACACATCTTACGTCTTCCAGCCTCTTGATCAGTCGGTATTTGGCCCCCTCAAAACGGCATATCGGAAACAGCTTAGATCAATGGCCGAATAGGATGCCGGTACAGTTGTAGGCAAGAGGAATTTCATTACATGCTACAGTAAGGCACGCCAGGTAGCCTTAACTCGTAAAAATATCATTCGTGTATGGAAATGGACGGGGGTATGGCCTGTCAACGCAGCAAAGCCGCTCAGTAGCCCTTTGATGCTCACTAGCACTTCTACAACCTCCCAACCTACTTGTAAGGCACATCCGGGGAAATTGAGTGTAAAATCTAATATGAAAATAGCAAATGAGACTTCACCGGTACTTTTATTGACCCCAAGAAAGAAGGATGAACTTCGGGGTCAGTTGAGATTCTCAAGCGAGGGTAAATATGATAAGAATACTCACCACCTACTTTTTCGAAAGATTCAAAAAAGCTTTGAAGAGAAGCACTACCAAATCGCAGCAGCTCAGCAAAAAATCGAGGCACTTGAGTCACAGGTTGAGGCTGGTAGGGCAAGAAAAGGTAGGAGAGTTCAAACGCATCCAAATTCAAAGTTCGCCGACATTGAATCCATTCGTAGAGCTCAAATTGATGCGGGTGATTTTATAAATAATACCAATGAAACGAGCGACTCCTAGAATTATAGATAACTAATAATTAATTTATTCCTATGAATATTTGTGTAGAAAAATTTGGTTGAAGTCTAGGGGTAATTATGGTGGTGGAGTTTTGGTGGGGGCCCAGAGGTAGGTGACAGACGTTAAACTTTTAGATGTCGAGTTGTATTTGAAGAGGAACCCATGAAAACTCCAGCCCGATCAGGATTGACAAGTTTATCAGTGCGCTGACCCTTGGGGATTGATTTTCTATCAAAATAAAAATAAAAATAGCTCCCCCATTCACGTATATGGTTAATGGAAGGATATTTCCCATGGTAAGCCTGCATAGGGCTCATTCGTTTTCTGGTGAATCTATCTAACGACGGGACTTTTGGACCTGAATCAGTTCGATTACGCATGTAAGAATCTACTTCGGCCGCCTCGTCCCAAAATTTAATGGGAAGATCGGCTTCACGTAGCATGGCTCTAACATCTGCATTTACAGTCTGAATGTTTCGTTCTGCAGGGCCATTTCGGTAGGAAGAAACGATAGTTGTTGTTTGGGCTTCAGTGCCATCTGCGATCTCCTAACTTTTAATAGCCTTTAGTAGTTCAGGGGCATTGTCAGAGCGGGCACTTTTGACATGATTTCCTTTTTTCTTTTCGACTTTAACTTTCCAAGCTATTAGAGCTGTACAAGCTTCACCCTTCGTCTTGATTGGAGTAACCCAATCGCGCCTGGAAAATGTATCCACAATTAACAAGTACCAAGAGTTTCCGCGTAGTGAAACTGGAAAGGGACCTGCGACATCACATTGGATTCTTCCTAGTAAAGTCTTTTCCCATGGACCAAACGTTTTGGGAATTCGGTTTCTCATCTCTACAATCTTGCAAGTTTCGCATAGCTCCATATTAGAAGGAACCTTAATTAGATTTTTCAATGTGGTAACTTTATGCAAGTTTCGGATTTTCTTCGGGTTTAGATGTGCAAATCGTTTGTGATATTTGAGATATCTTTCCTCCTCGCTTTCCTTAAGTACGCCATCTGATTCACCGTCGGGATCAATTGTATTTCCATTTGTAGAAGCAATCATTGCCTTCTCATGGTTTAGAGTTAGTGAATGCGTCTTTTAATTTGTGTGGATCGACTAGACTTCGTAAAACTTTCATCGACATGAGTCACGATGTATAGACCATTTTCTTGCGTTGCGTTGACAACAATATTTGCCTTTTGTCTGAAATACATATTAAATTCGTCAAAGTTTGCCCGAAGGTTTAATGGTTTTTGGCATAAACGCCTTGTCGATACTAAGTTGACTCCAATTCCTGATACATACAACACGTCATGCAAAATCATGCAAGAACCATCTCAGCACTCCAGTATAGCATTTCCTTTGTGGCTTGCCTCGAGCTCTCCTCCTCCAACTTGCACTTGCCGATGAGGAGTAGGAGTTAAGAATCTGAATGTCAGGATTGCCTTTCTTGTATAATATAGATATGGAGATAACCGGGTCATAGTGTTCTATGATTCTGGTCTGGCCTTTTGGCCGAGTGGTAATACATCTATCTCTTGTATTATGTAGGACGGCCCCCCTTAGCCTGTCAACCACCCTGTCCACCCCCCCGCTGTCTACATGCTACTCTGACACTGAATAAAGATGGCTAGTCAGACATGTTCGAAGAAGCACCCGTATCGGCGGGCCAAACGGAAGGAGAAGCCTTAATTAATTGTTCATTAGACAATCAACAGACTTCATGAGCTGCAATATCTGAGTCTTCAGAAGAAGAGGCAGATGAAGTTTCAGCTTCGCTCCCAAGTTCGTGTGCGGGGTATGCTATTGGATTTTTGAATTTGGAGCGGAGCTTTGTTTCGTCATTAGAGCCCATACGAGGTCATTCGGATCGATTTTTTCTGTTATATTTGATTCCAGCACGGTACTCACAGTATCTCTTGACCAAAGCTTGAGCAAGTCCTAAGTCAGGATACCTCGACATGAAATGCTTTTGGCCATAGAGATGACAGCCAATACGAGTTGAGCCCGATTCTCGGCTTGGACCTTTAAAGGCTCTGGAATAATTGGCGTGATCTTCAAATGATCCAGTAGATTGTTCAACTTTCGGAGTAGGTTGAACACGTCCTTCTTGTTCCACTTCATAAAGACGCCGGAGTTTATCAGATAGATCCATGCTCAAGTGAGGCTGGCAAAGTCGAACTCTTCACCTTCACGCGGTGCCAGCTATAAACGCTCAGTATGTTCGCATATCTGGGATAGCCAAGAAGAGTTGCAATCTTTCCCTTCAGGATCCCCATTCATCCACGCTGGTCTCAGTCGGCTTCGTTTCATCGTCACCATCCCCAGCACCCTTTCAACGAAGAACTCCCCCGACAGTTTCAAAGAAGTAGGGCGAAGAGCTCTACTGATCAAAATCATCTAAGTGATGGCAACATCACTTATAACAGGCTGTTGGCACAAGTGGTGAGGTACTGGTTGGGCTTTCTAGGAGCGGTAGGCTTGACTCCTACATGGCTTTATTTTAGATGACTGCGGCTGCTCGTCCAAAATGAGTACGGGAGGAATGGCTGAGGTTTTCCTACTGAGGTTTTTCCCACTAGGTTTCCCTTTAGGTTTTCCCTCGGCCCGTGGCCCTCGGGTCATGGTGAATACGTTCCTACCCCATTCGACCTGATGTAACTAGCTGGCTCAAACGTAGGTATTGGGAAAAGTCGGGCACCGGATGAGCACTGCTGTAGCTTAGAGGATCATGTATTCTAGGTATCCTTAATACGTCCTATATCCCTACGAGATAGTGGCTTGGCCCACAACAGACGACAAATAATACACACACACACCATGCTCAAGTGAACACAAATACGATCTGTTGTCGCCTTATAGGCTGGGGGTAATGATTTGTCAGAATGAGGTAGTGATTTATCTGGGAAGGTGTTTTTCATCTCCTGATCTGCAGGAATCAATTTCCTTCTGTACTCCTTCAATTTATCCCAGTTCGAGAAAACTCCTAAGGCTGAATCAAACTTAAATGAAGTTATCATGGAAATATACTCATTAGCTGTGGATTCACTAGTCTTGAAGTATTTTGTTTTCAAAGCGCTCCAAACTCCTCTTGCCGTCTCGTGCTCGTCCACTAATGAACGATCTTCAATGATATGACACTCCAGCACATAGTTAAGCGCTGATGCCTGGGCTTTCGTTTATTTCTTCTTCTTCTCGATGTTCCACGTTCGTCCAAGTGCTTCAAAACTGTTGGCAAGTTGATCTATCTCGGGATCGCCATTGGCTTCTTGTCCGGTAGGGTTTGGCTTAGGTTTTATGCTGCCTTCAACCCTGGTGATTAATGCATACTCAATCATTGTATTTTCGATAGCGAAATAAACATCTTTTGACTGAAGTTTCAGTTTCATGCTTCTGAACCAATGTTCGTGATTAGCTTGCGTTAATTTTTCGAGCGCATTGTATTTTTCCTTGCCATCTTCCATCTTTTTATTGAAATTAAACGATAATACTACTGCTGGCCCGCATAAATGTCATTTTGCTTGAGGATATGCAAGTTCATATGTAGGTGAAAATTCTTTTTCCTTGGTCAAAGCATAGAGAGAGGGGAAGGCGAGAAGGTCTAAAAATTCGCTGAGAGCCATTCCCCCCGACTTTGAGAGTAGTTTCCATATCACTTTCATTCATTTATGACGTCTACTAAATACGTTTTAACTTAACGAAAAATGATTTTAGTAACTTGAACTTTGTCAAGTCTGACTAATAAACTGCTCAGTTTCATGTTATCCACTCAAAAGTGGATTTTTTCGTCTGTAGCGCCGTCAACAGTGAAATTAGATAGTATTAGGTGATGAAAGAAAGTGAAGCAGAACTGATCTTAAAGTCGGGGGGAATGGCTTTAAGCGAATTTTCAGACCTTCTCGCCTTCCCCTCTTTCTGAGCTTTGACCCAAGGAAGAAGAATTTTCACCTGCATATGAACTTGCATATCCTCAAGCAAAACGACATTTTATGCGGGCCAGCAGTAGTAGAGCCAATCATGCTAAGCCTCGTTTAGTATAACAAATTCTTTCAAACGCTACTCCAATCGTTGAGCAGCGGAGCCGGTCGTGCTCAATCTCGTGATCAAAAAATAGTCACTATAACAGTCGTTGTATAGCGGGGCCAGTCGTGCCCAACAATATTCTTGGCAAACTGAGTCTCAAAACCTATTAAGAATAGTACACCACCAGGGCAGGATATATTCAGAGGGATGATAGCAGGCAGAATACTGATCTTTTATTAAGCTAATGGGTATCAAATATAATGTTCCTAATTAATCGTGAGGCTGGCGCTTTCCTCACCCGAGCACATCCGTAGTTGGGTGAGGGTCAGCGATACGTAAATTTTCCAATTTGGATTTCAATTGAACATAACACAACAACTATGACATTATTTGATAATCGGATTCGATAGAATTAAATCTTAATGTCTTCTCTATCATTCAACAAATTTTCGGGGGGTTTTAATGCCATTCAATAGCGCTGTGAGCGTTAAGAAAAAGAGATCTGAATTCCAAACCATCAAATCTTGACTTCATTTGCAAATAACTTAACAAGTACATATAATTACGATTACTTTTTTACATCAAATAAAAGCCTGGCTTCTTTAGTATTGCGCATGAAAATATTGAATTATTTTTATGCTGTTGAATGATTCTGCTATATCCAATATTTTACATAAGAAATCGGTTAAATTTTTTACCAATTCGAAGTGATTACGAGTGTTGACTAAGAGAACCCTATCTCTGAATCATTAGATTAAAACTACATCTATAATAGAAGCACTAACCATGACCAAATATAATAATTTGATTTGACCAGAATCAAGCCAGGGCTTGATGAAATATTGCGTTATTATTGTGTTGTCGAGAGGTATTGTGATAGATTTATCATTCAACATCAAATCCAAGGTCTCTTAAGCCCTGCTCGCCACCAAATGCACCATCGGCGCGAACAAGATATAGAGTATCGGGAGATTCTTTTATAAAAGTTTTGTAGGCCTTAAGATAGGGTGCGCGCTCATACTTTTCGATCATGCTGACAGGACACTGTTCATGCCACTCTAGGAACTGAATTTGACGTCGAGCTTGATGACCATAAATTTCACCAAACTTTTGTACAACCTTACTGCTTTGGGCGGCACGCTCTTCTCGTTCATTCTTCTTATCGTTATTAGCGTGAAGAAGCTTGGTTGATAATTGTCCCTGTAGAAGTTTGCGTTTTGTATATTTTTCAACTTGATCAATGATTCGAACCACGGTGGGACTCAGAGGCATCTCGTTTTAGCAGCTATTATGGTGCGATGTCTAATATAGCCTTGACCTTCTTTTCGCTGCGCTTCAGAGACTGGAGTCGAAAAACTTGTCCACTCTTCAGAATTCGAAAATGAGCGCCGTGATGTTCGGAAACCGTCTGACAAAGAATCAGAGTCAACGTCGACGTCAACGTCGACGTCAACGTCATCATTGCATGTCTCAGGTTGATCTTCTTGAATCCCGCCATGAGACTTCATTTTCTCAAGAACAACCGAGGGATTGTAGGGAATCAGCCCGGCCTTTCGAAATCCAGGCGCCATAGTCTTTTGTGACCATTTTTGTTTACTAAATTTGTTAAATAAGGCGAAGAATTCGACCTTTGAAAACTCTGTGACGCCATGGAGAACTTCTGCTCGCAATGCTTTTCTAAAGAAATGCTTTGAAGTTTGAAAAGCAACCAAGTGTAGAGGCTGACAAAGGTGTGTTTTGTGAGGCCATAAATGGTAGGGGCGAATCTTGTGCTCCCAGCAGTAGTTGATAAAATCTTGTGTGACATTTAACCCATATCCATCAGAGATCAGCATGCGATACTGACCTTTCGCTCTTTTCTCGGTAAACTTGTTGAAGTGTTTAAGCCAGTGAAGAGTAAGCCTCTCATTAACAAAGCCTGTCTCTGACTGAGTTCACAATATATTGCCGTACGTATCATTACTGAAATGCTTTCGAAGATGGCTTGCACCGGAATGTGTTATCATGGGAGTAACATGATAAACAATGGAACAGCACTCGGTTGCTGTCGCAAGCTCTCGATTGCTAGGGTTGTCTATGAAGACTTCTTCACAGTCCGTGGGGACTATAACTCTAGACCTGTTATTCAACATTCCAATCATGTATCCGGTTTCATCAAAATTGTATATATTCTCCGGAAGAATACCCCACTTGTCTCTACATCTCTTATACTCCTGAAAATGCTCCTTCATGTCCTGCTTCTGATGAGCAGCGCACCGCCTAGCTTCCATGGGCTTTGATTTCATACTTTTCAGAAATTCATAATTGTATTTTAACCATCTTTTAGCCCATCTACGATTGCATGTTGCTTCTTGTCCTTGATGAAGAAGAATCGAGTTCCCTGCACCAGCAATTTGGTCAATGTTGGCTGAGCGACCCATGGAGTGATTCATGAAAAGATAATTCTTCAACACACTATCTTCTACAAGGTTCAATCTTTTGTTGTGTCCTCCTTTACTCGCAGCATCTAGTGTTCCTTTGCAGCGTCAATAGACTCGTGAAGGTATGGCTCGTGTTTTCATACATGCCGCTACAACGTTCATACTCGGATTTTTTTTGGAGCAACTGTAAAGTCTTCTGGACCTTCTTCGCTTCGTGATCATTTCTAGGAGGCATGGTGAATATTATCACAAGGTCGCGGTTGAAAAGTAATTGGTGGAAATGAGAAGTTGGGATTGATAAGTAGAAACCCAATCGACTTTTTTTACGTATCGCTATCGCTGGTGGAGTATGAATAGAGGTCAATAGAAAATAAAACGTTACAGAATCATTCAACAACATAAATATAAGTCAGTATCTTCATGCGCAATACTAGAGAAGCCAGGCTTTTATTTGATATAAAAAGTAATCGTAATTACATGTACTTGTTAAGTTATTTGTAAATGAAGTCAAGATTTGATGGTTTGGAATTCAGATCTCTTTTTCTTAACGCTCACAGCGCTATTGAATGGCATTAGAATCCCCCGAAAATTTGTTGAATGATAGAGAAGACATTAAAATTTAATTCTATCGAATCCGATTATCAAATAATGTCATAGTTGTTGTGTTATGTTCAATTGAAATCCAAATTGGAAAATTTACGTATCGCTGACCCTCACCCAACTACGGATGTGCTCGGGTGAGGAAAGCGCCAGCCTCACGATTATCCAGATATTAGCGTCCGCGCCATCATCCGAGCCTTCGGGTTCTTCTCGGACGCGGGCATATTTTGTCCGGTCGGATGATCTCCTTTGCATGCCTGCTGACTAACGTGTCGCCGATAGTTTGTCGCGCACAATGAGGGGGATCTCATGGCATCATTGGATGATCCCATGGGTGCGACTTGGGAACATGGCTGGAAAGGTGATGATCGAAGTTCTGGAATTGGGAGTGGTGTAGCCGCAAGACTCTGAGGCTGCGACCTTGTCGCGTCTACCTGATCTAGCCTAGTCTCTTATCCTCTGTCACAGCCAAGACACACGACATTGATCAGTCGCCACAAAGGCCCATCACTTCAAAAAACATAGCCATGACGACCGCAACCAAGAGACTGCTCACCGAACTCTCTATCTTTCATACCACCCCTTCTATCTTTATCGACGCTCTTGCACCGTCGCCGGAGAACCTGCTCCAGCTCTCCGCTATTCTCAGCGGCCGCTCTCTTCCACCCGAAACCGGCTATGCCCACGGACGCTGGTTGCTCAGGATCTCTATCCCGCCATCATATCCTATTCAGCCACCACGAATCCATTTTGTTACCAAAATCTGTCATGCAAATGTTGACTGGGACACTGGCGAGTTATGCTTGGATGTTTTACAAGAGCGCTGGACACCCGTGCTCGGAGTTGTAGGTGCACTTGAGTGTGTGGGTAGGCTACTGGCTGAGGCTGGAACCGATAGTCCCTTAGGTATTGAGGTTGCGGCGTTGGAAAGAGATGGAGATATGGTTGGCAAAAGGAGTCTGGTTGGATTTTGGTGCAGTGAAGAGAGATGGGAAGGAGGCTTAGAAGAAATCTATACGAGTTAGAATGATTCTGGAAAAAAACCAACTAATTTTATGAATTCTTATTGGAATTGCGTCGGATAGCTTTCCAACTCGTACTCATGATATCTACCATCAAAAAACTGTTTCAGGTTCAAAATAGTGAGTAAAATTTAAACTTCCCGTCGTATGTGTCTCTGGAAAACTAAATATCAGCGTTATAACTACATGTACCTACGTCTCCTATCCTGACTGTTCGGACATTTAAACTTCAGGAGAAAAGTCTACTTCCTTCAGACTCTGAAGACGTAGAGGAATCAACAACAAACATGAGTAATTCTGCATGAATCACCAGATATAAGTTACGAAGATCAGAACACCAGAATTTCCCCAACCTGAGATCAACATTGTAGGAGCATAGGTCTTTCCATACACTGGTGTATGTGATCAGGCTCAAAAGATACGTAAAGGTGGAAAGGTCCGCCAGCAAAAATTGTTGAAGGGAGATCTAGACCGATAGATTTTATCGATATCACGTACCCCTTAGCGGAACAACAAGGAACCAGAAATTTCGCCAGAAGTTACAGGGCGCAGCACGTAGAACGTAGAGATGTATAGTCAACTTGGTGGTGATGCTCGAAAAATGTTGTTGAAGTCGTCCGAGCAGGAAACTAAATTAGGCTTAGTACATTGTTAGCGCCATTTTTTTCGAGTACAACATTTTTCGATAATGAACCATCGTTCATTCACAACCCTTTAGAAGACAACTTTAGCGCACGCCTAAAACCAAACGAATAGCCGGTGTTAGCAGTGTATTTCATCCACAAAGATAAAGAACTGGAAACCGTGCACCGTAACTAAATTTTGACCCCCTGAAATGAGCGGGTTACTATGAATGCGGATGATAGCTTCCCTTCAATATTATAGGATAAAACTACTGTGCAAGAAGTAATTACTTTTGCCATATCAGATAAAGTCTTCCAGAATCCAGTGAGCCAATTTATCACCTGCCTCACCATAGAGGGCAGCACTTCAAAATAAAGGAAGTCAGAAGTCTCAACTTCAACCAAGATAATCGGTGGGTATCGCCTACACCTCTCCTAGATGGAGGGGCGCAGCAAAGTGCAACATTTTTCTACACCAAAAACTACCAAAAATATCGAATTCAACGACGCACAACTCAACAACACCTGGATGAAATCGTCTCAAAATTAAGGTTTGCATCAAGCCCTTTATAAAATTTTATACATTAGCTTTTATTCTGCTGCAAATACAGCAAAATTCATCAAAAAATCTTCCACCATACCCATAAGCGAAGCTCCGTATCTGGGCAAATAACCTCTCAAATTGTGTAGAGAGTCCTATACAAATTCTAATTTTGAGCCGAATCCATCAAGGCGTTGAGTTTTGCGTCTTTAATATCGATGAAATCTGGTTTTTTTGGTTTAGGAGAGGTGTAGAAGATACTCGCCGATTAAATGTACCAAGTAGATTCCTGCATAGTCGATGACACCATAACAGGAAATGGCAACTGTTTCGCGCACGTTCTTCGCACACCTGACCTGACATCGAAACAGACCCGAGTGAAGCCACTATCACAACAAATGTCCTAGATATCGCCGCGCTAGGAAGTCAGAGAGAAGCTTTGAGAGACTCCCTTCCGACCTGGAAGAAGAAGACAAAAGGGATTTAGCGACATGATCACATCACATCTCGTCGAGGAAACAAGATCTGCAGCTCACCCGTCCGGAGGGTCTTAAAAATGGTGCAAAGGACATACGAGGGCAAAGTCAAAGGGACTGCCCGTGGAGAACTCGCTGGATGCGCGGCCGCCAAGTATATACAAAAGGGATTCACCCCAATCCTGAGCCTTGACGTCGATGAGACATGGACTCCTGGCGTATGACAACTGACGATAGGTATTTGCCATCGCCGACGGTGGCGGGCAGACACTCCGACATCGTGAGCGCACATGAGAACATTCGAGATGGAACATCCCGTCGAAGGAGATCGAGCAGACCAAAACATTGCACGCCCCAGTTGGTGTCTCCATCCAGTGACGGGAAAGACATGCAAGCAAAGTCCGTGCAAGGCACGATGACCCATCTATCTGGTAATTAACTAAACACGAACTCAAAGGGTAAATAATGCTAGCACAAGCCGTGGCATTACAACATATCCTCACATGGAAATGATCGAGGATGGCTCTTTCTTCTCTCGAAACCAAATCTGGTCGATATCTGCACTAAGAGTCTATTAAAATCCAAGAGTTAGCGAGCTACTTGTGTATCTGTATCTTCAATGTATAAGTTTAGTGAAAAAGGGTGCTGAGATTAGATGTAGTGCCTCACAATGTGTCGAAGCAAGTGTTCGGACCGTAGTTTCTATGGAGTGAATTATTGATCTATTAAGTAGCGGCTCGATCACGGCTAACGTAGTTTCATAATATCTAAAAGGCATGACATTTCCACCACATTGTCAACACAAACTCAAATCAATTAAGTTACCCTTTTTACACCTCCACTATTAATATTATTTTCATTCATAATTAACTATCAATTTTACTAAATCAGGGCGGTATTTCAGAAATATCCTAGTTAAGTCTAGGTTGGTCGTGTCAATGTCATGATGAGATGTTGTATTATTGATCGATCTATCGATCAAAATCCTCAGATTTTCTCCAAAATTTGATTAACCGACTTATTCTTTTGGTCTTACTACTGGATTTATGCTGACTAACGCCTTCACAGTAACTCGGAGCACGGGATTCGATTGCTAGTTTGCTTCTCTCACCGTGTGCGCTACTAATTAAGCGAGATAGACTAGCTATGCTAGATCGCTTGCGATTAGCACTGGTAGTAGAGAATGAAGCTGACCTCTGGCCATCTCTAAAGCGAGGGTTGAAGAAGTTGGGGTTAAAAGAACTCTCTCGAGTCATTGTGGATTCAGTACTTGTAAGTGACGGCAAGTCATCCACTGACATCCTCAATTCTGGGCCAGGCTCTCCCAAAAGCAACGATTCGAAGCCTTGATCGTCAGTGGTTGATGATGGTGCAGTGGAAATAAACTGAGTGTCGTAAGATAGGGGCGACAGTGGTGATGGAAAGGGAGATTGTGTTACTGCAGAGCGAGAACTGGTAGGTGTAGGATTAGGATATGGCATCTGTAGAGATACACATGGTATTTTGATGGGACAAATTTCTTGGCGGGACTTCTCCTGCGAGTCTGATTTGTGGATAATTGCGCTGAAAGTCTCAAAGGAACCTGCCGATTTTCTCCTCTTAATTAAGTCAATAAATGACATATTAGATTGCGGGGATTTCATATCGGTTTGTTTGGCCTCATCGACGCTTATTCTAGATGTCTGACATTCAGAAACTCGTTTGGAGGTACTGTTCTTTCTTTCATGTGGTCCCACCTCTGTTGGTGACCCTAGATCAAAATCACTCTCATGCTCATCTTCCCCTGCTTCCAGATTAACCTGTCTATCAGACTCGTTTGCTTTATCCCATAGGTCATCCTCATCTTCTTCAAAGACATCTTCCATAGCCATTGTTGAGCTACTGCCAAGTCGATGGAGTCCGAAGCGAGGATTCTCGAATTCAGGAGCACTCTCTGCTCTTCTATGGTAGTGCATACCGGGACCTGAGAAGCCCCCTAGACCAGCCGCACTATGCATGGCTTTTTTCTTATTACTGCCACGTCGAAAACTTTCCGGGTTATTAGAAGTGGGAGTATTGAAGGGTCCAAGTGCTGCATCTAGGTCAATTACAGGACTTATGGGTTCATCCTGAGCTAGAAGCTTTCTAGACTTCCAACTGGTATAATCGGTCTCAGATTCTGAATGAAAAGTAGTGTCTATTACAACACCAGTTACTTTCGAAGATGCTTGGGCGTCATCTAACACGCTAGAAGACACAGGAGGCGTTGGAGGGGGTCTGGGATGCTTCTGCTTTTTCTGACTTCGTTGTCTTGCTTTGCGGGATAGTATGGAGCCTGCCCAAGATTTGACTTTTTTCTGCTTTTTCGTCGGCTTGCCGTTGAATGAAGACCTTCGAGGTTGGCAATTCATTTTGGATAAATCTGGGTCAAATGCAATAGCAGAATCCGATGTCCATGTCCGATCTCCCGGTATACAGTTCTCATGATAAGTTTGAGTTCCAGTCATATTAAGCACTGGTGAGAACGCAGATGTTTGTGAAAGTGTCAAATTTTTGTCCTGTAAGTGTGGAAGCGATTCACTTATCTTTGGCGCATGACCCATCAAAAATTCTTCACGATCAGAAATTGGCTCGGCCGTATGAGGTCGACGATCTGCTGATGGGAACGTGAAGCAATCAAGTTTCAAAGAGGAAGGATTTGTGCTTGTGGCTATTGAAAATGTGGACGACAGTGAGTTGGATATTGAGTGTTCAGAGCGTATTGTACTTGCCGCATCATAGGAAGACATGGAAAGCGGCCGAGGTATGATTTGAATATCATCTGAAAACTCTACTCGCGTCGTTTTGGCTGACTTTATTGACCCGGACCCGATAGAAGGATTATTAGCCTCCTCGTGATTCACTGAAAAGCTGGACGCTAAATTTGGCGAATTATTCTGAGCGTGTAGATCCAATTTTGGAGAATTTGGTAAGCTACTACCGACCCGCAATGAATAGTTCGGCTTGAGAAGGATACTAAGGTCACCGCTCGAAATAGCTGCTGATCTTCGGTGGGCATGTCCTCGACTACGGCCAGAGGGAATGGGAGGAAGGGAAAGAATAGGCGTATCATTGTTTTTAGAGGGGGCATCTAATACTGATTTGTCTGTCCTAGGCCTATTCTCTGTACTGATATGATCACTACCATATTTATCCTGCAAGCCAGACCGAGGAGAAACCGGCTCAGAATCACAATGACCGTTGGTGAAAAGTGGAGAATAGTTCTTGAGCATGTTATCTAGAGCAATGTCCTTTTCATTTGAACCAAGGCAAATTAAAGATTGTGTTCGTGGATTGCTCCGGCGCGAGTAGGATGGTGGTGTCGATATCACGGGTAATTTCCTCGCTGGAAATACGAATTCTGGCAAAGGTTGAGGATGAGACGGAGCAAATCGAGTATCAGACCCTTGAACAATGACTTTTGGCGTTGAGGGCTTGAATGATGCGTTCGCGTGGTCGAGGCTACTAGAGGTAAATGACACGTTGTCGCGCAATCCGAAAGAATTTTGAACGGCCGTCATAACTTTCATCATATAACAGGATACCTCGACGAAACTTGGTCTCTCGGTCCGCAAATGGGCTTAGTTTAGGTGATACTATCTATATGATACTGATGCTCTTTGAGCCCGGCGTCAAGTCGTGGTTCAATTCGTAATTTAGCTGATGGCGAGCGAGAGGCTCTAGAGTCAAACAATTGATTTTGTTAACCAGAACACCTTGAATCGTTAGGCTCAGATATCACTAGACGCGAAGATTAATTTGTATACCTGTCAATTAAGATATCAAAGGGCCTGGAGAGTGATGGACAGGCGCTGTTAGGGACAATGGCAAATAAAACGAATGTGGTTGAAGTAAATGAGTGGACAGTTCAATAGAACAGAGTTATCTCGTCGACGATCGAGAGATATTCAGTCAACTACTGTGCATCCTTAGACACAAAAGGTTAATCTGTAAAGCCCTATGTTATCACGTGATGTTAGCTTTCACTGCAAATACTCGACTAGTCAGAAATTAGAGAGGAGCAGAGAACAGGATAGTTACCTTAACGAGCTTGCTGTTGCTAACACATAAATGTGTGACAGTAGAGCCCCGAGGAACATTCCCGTTTGACTTAACACCACGGACCCTCCGGACGGCTTTTTAATGTATATATACATTAATTTATTGTGTGGTGTGCCATCCATTATTTTAATGTATATAAACAATAATTTAATGTATGTAAACATTAATCTAATGTATTTTTTCCGCACACATTATTTTAATGTATAGAAACATTAAATTAATGTTTTTTTTCCTGAGGGTCTGTGGTGTAAGAAAGCACACTACTGCTGGCCCGCATAAATGTCGATTTGCTTGAGGATATGCAAGTTCATATGCAGGTGAAAATTCTTTTTCCTTGGGTCATAGCTCAGAAAGATGGGAAGGCGGCAAAAGAAGTGATACCACTACACCATTGTACAAGTGACTTAATGAAGTGATTTTAATGTGGTGTTAAACACACAATGATGTAACTACATCCCTACCTACAAGTGAGAACACCGGACGAACAATGCAGTGACCTAAGACTTATGACTTGTTTGCACAATGAGGGACGAGGTTTATTTATTACTTACGGGTTTACTCCTGGAGAGTCGTACGGATAATCTGACTTGGGTTGAAGGCGCTTCCAGGAAAAGAAGTAATTCCAGGACACCATTGTCCAAGCGCCTATAGGAATCAACCCTAATGTGGTGATAAATACTCAAACATGTAACTTGAGCCAGGAAGTCTGGAAATTCGCTGAGAGCCATTCCCCCCGATTTTGAGGTAGGTAGTTACCATTTCACTTTCATTTCTCTTTCAATCACTTCTCTTTCATTCACTTCTCTTTCAATCACGTCTCTTTCAATCACGTCTCTTTCAATCACTTCTCTTTCAATCACTTCTCTTTCAATCACTTCTCTTTCAATCACTTCTCTTTCAATCACTTCTCTTTCAATCACTTCTCTTTCAATCACTTCTCTTTCAATCACTTCTCTGACCATCTGCCAATTTCGCCATGGAAAACGACGCTTTCATCAGCGACATGACAACGCCGATTCTTCTGCCATCCCTCACACCAGAAACGTACGTGAGAGGAGATCTTCTATCAGCTCAACACTAATAGTAGCATAGGTTTCCTCCATTGATGTTAGAGCTCTACGGACACGCAATCTATCAGCAGGAATTGCCGGTTCCGCAAGGGAAAAATGACGTTTTTGCGCCGAAAATGTTGGTTCATTCATACATTACTATCTTGTCACTGCTAAAATTACTCAGTTTTCTACCGATAACGAATCCTATAGTTCAACAGGAATTGCCACCTTTGGAGAGACTAAACCAACTTTTGATGCCGCAATTATTGTTTCAGATAGTTACTGACTCACTCACTGCTAATATCACCCAGTTTTTCTCTCCTGACGACTCCTGTGATTCAACAGGAGCTACCGTTCCTTCAAGGGCAAGATCCCATATTTGTGCCGGCAAGGTACGTTCAGGCTGTCATAATTTATTTTCACGCTGCTAACAAATATACCTCAGGCCTTTGCCGTTCCCAGATGAGACCTTGGAATTCTTGGACATTTAGTCTCAGCCCGATCTATCCGAGCTGCCGAAAGGACTACCTTTGTTCACACCCGAGAAGTTTGTCAACGAAAATACTGTTACATTTGCTGATCAAAAACCGATGATAAACTAGTGGCTTTTCGGAATTCTTGAATCCGGCCCAGGCTATAGTTCCCGAGGTAGCCCCTCAACCTCAGCGTCAAGGACGCAGTCGAAAGACGTCAAAATTGGACCAGGTCGCCATTAAAACGGCACGAAGGGTTGGGCTGGATGGTAAAGAGATCGCCCGGAGGTTTGGCTATACCGAGAGTCAAGTGTACTACGCCTTGAAAAGCTCGGTAAATCCAAGGAAGTACTTGTGTGGAGGTAAACCTGATATACCTCTTGACACAGCGAACCAAATTGTCGAGTGGATTAGGAGGTGTAAACGGAACCGCTTCGCCCTCCTAGGTCTTATCCCGACACTCGCTCCAGAACTAAACCTCCATGGTTTTGGGATGAAGTCAATCCGCACAGCGGTCAAATCACTTGGCCACAGGCGAAGGAAGGCGAAGAGGAAAGGCTACTCCAACAGGCCCGAAAATCGTCGTCTGAGAAGAGAATTCACCAACGACGGAATTCTCATGTCTCGTGAGAGCGTCTACAGTATGATGTCCTCAGACGAAGTTTGGGTGAATGGAGGGTTGAATGCGCCTAGCTACGCGACAGTGCTAGTCAGCGGTTATTCCCACGCGGTTCAGATGGACCGATATCACGCTGACTGTACTGCTCAAAAGCAGGACAGACTTCCTGGTTGGACGTTCCATGGGGCCATCTATGATGGCAGAAAGGCTCTTGGTACGTTCTGGGAGAAGAATTGAGGGACCGTCAACTCGGGAAGATATGATCAGCATATCCTGTCACAACCTGAGGCCTATCTAAGGGAGGAAAGGGCGAATGGAAGGACCCCTAACTTTCAACATAAAAATGCGCCTGCACATAAATCCGAAGGGACCCGGGTGAATTTGCAAAGACACCAAATCCACACGCTACGCGGGCCTCTTTACTCTTCTGATTTGAACCTGATAGAACATGTTTGGAGTTGGATGAAGAGATTTATTCAATTCCATCATCCTATGGTCAATTACGATCCATCGAGAATTCCTCTTCAGGAGCACTGCTGGATAGTACAGCAGGCCTGGCTAGCGGTTCCGGATAATTTCATCACTAATTTACATGATTCTTGGTCGTTGCGCTGCAGTCATTCTTGCTGATGGGGGTCCTACCAGATATTGAGCCTTTTTAAGTCTTTCTGTTGATCCATCCGGTATAAATTTAATATTTGTGTACTTATAGCTGATCCACCCCCTATTTTTTAACTTATCTGAATTATTTCAATATGATCCTCTTTTACATCATTTTACTTTTCTTATTTCACAATAACAATCAACCACGTTTGACTCTAAGTGTCTGAATACCATCTTTAAAATCATAGTTTCAGAAAATCAGATGACACAATTCCCTTCACAGCAGAATATCAAGGTATTGATTTTCTCGTTTTACGGTTCAACATTAGTGTGTATCTCCTGAATTCAATTATTCAAGTGATGCGTGCCATATAAATTAGAACTGTAAAATATATCTATTTAGTTACTTTTATCCTCGGTCCGGCATAGCTTATTACCCCGATCAATCGAGTCAAACGACGTAAAGGAATCAGTTTTGATCTAAATTGTATTTAGATGTAATACAGGAAGTACAGCAATTAATGGTGGGTGTATCTAAAATATTTGAATCCGTAGGTTTGCCGTCTTGGGTTGTCTTAGTAAAATACGTAAAATGAGAGGATTAAAGGGAAAACATTACTATCATTTCATATTGGACGGTTATTCCATTTCTACAAGAATGCTTTTTGCACGCTATTGTATGAGGCTGTGGAAAATCTGGAGACTAGTTGGCATATGAAGTCTATCGCAACAAGATGTTGAAACACCACCACAGACCCTCGGGAAAAAAAACATTAATTTAATGTTTCTATACATTAAAATAATGTGTACAGAAAATATACATTAGATTAATGCTTACATACATTAAATTAGTGAGTGGATGTAAACATTAGATTAATAGATGTAAACATTAGAATAATGGATGGCCCGCCATACATTAAATTAATGTATATATACATTAAAAAGCCGTCCGGAGGGTCCGTAGTGCACTATCAACGGGATAATCGGATATAGCGACCTAGGGATAGTATTGGCTATCGATCTCACCTATTTAAAACGTCGTTGATGAAAGCGTCGTTGATGAGGGCGAAATTAGCGGATGGTCAAAGCAGTGAACGAAAGAGAAGTGAAAGTGAAATGGTAACTACATTTACCTACCTCAGAATCGGGGGGAATGGCTCTCAGCGAATTTCCAGACCTCCTGGCCTTCCCCTCTTTCTGAGCTTTGACCTAAGGAAAAAGAATTTTCACCTGCATATGAACTTGCATATCCTCAAGCAAATCAACATTTATGCGGGCCAGCAGTAGTGTGCTTTCTTACACCACAGACCCTCAGGAGAAAAAACATTAATTTAATGTTTCTATACATTAAAATAATGTGTGCGGAAAAAATACATTAGATTAATGTTTCTATACATTAAAATAATGTGTGCGGAAAAAATACATTAGATTAATGTTTACATACATTAAATTATTGTTTGTATACATTAAAAAGCCGTCCGGAGGGTCCGTGGTGAGAGTATAGCCAGTTCGAGTGAGAAGTGTCTGATACTCAATGGGGTAGTAATCACTACTGATCACACCCTTACATGTACATGTACCGAACGAAGAACACATTTCTGTTTCCATACATGTGTATAGTTGTTCTTTTTTATCGTCAGTAATTTAGTAATTATGTTGGAAAATGAGCAGCTCTAAAGTTAGGCACCTATCAAATGCTATTCGATATTGCAAATTCCGCTTACTCCTTAGACCCTCCAGACCCGTCACGTCTACCAGCCTAACTGCGGTGCTTGGTAATTTCGGCAGGAAGCCGCTCTCAACACCAGGTGATTGTGCTGGTAATCCCTCTATCGAAGTCCCGAACGCAGCTCATTTCTATTTTAATGCCCCGAAATAAGCCGTGGGATGGTCGAATCCGCGACGGCTCATCCCTTGACATCCATCGCATGCGCATATCATCCCCTGTCGAGGAGATATTTCCACGTCTTTAAGTTCCGGGTGTCAAACGGAATGATGGGCGTCTGGATCCATCTGATGCACAAAATCGCTCCTCACTGGGGAAGGTATCCTGGACTAAGATGATCCAACTTTCTCTTCTTTCAACAACGTCTGCGTACGACCATCACGTACGAACCTTTAGAGATGCTCGTGTCAGGCCAGGGCCGATCGTTCGACTGGCCTTGATAGTAGGACACGTGAGATTCCATGGCAAAGGTAAATTGAGATTCTCATGAAATCATCTATTCATCCCGGGCTACAAAGCCTACGAACTACATGTACCTCAAATGGGTACCGGGCGGCTGGACTATTAGGTGTTCAGGAGGTTCTCGATCATTCTTGTGTGCAACCTCAAGCTTTGATACGAAAAATAGTAGTCATGTACATGTAACTTCATTCTGATGTCACTTGGGTCGGTCGCCTTTTCGAAAACACCAAAGAAAGCTGATTACCGTGGCATGCTACAGATACGCGACTATTAACCGACTGACTGACTGTAGATTGTGTGCCTTCGGGGATCCGAATCAGAGGGCCCCTGGTTTGGGTGGAGTAAGGTATGATCTCTAATTAATTACTTGGGAGGACGGCCCGGATGATGGATGCACCACCAAATCATCCGGTCCTAGACACTAGGAGGAACACTTAGATGAAATTTAAGAAATTTTTTTTTTCGGTATAATATTCCCACCAACAAACAAATACACGTTAAATTAGGTTGTCTTGCGCCTCAAAGCTGCAAGTGCCGGAAAGAGTGGTGCTGCGGGTGGAAAAGATCCACCCCACGCAGTCTCTCTCTCCAGTTTGTTGACATAGAATCCAGTCGCTACGACGCTCCAAGTTCTCAGAAATTACATGCCGAGATAATTCCACTGAATAAACTCGGCTTTCTTCCATCGGTCAAGTCTGTTGAGATTACTGAAGTTCAACCTGGGATTAATCGATCCCTCCCTAAGCTTGCCCATCACTATAACAACAACCCTCGATAATTTAAGGTAAATTAGAAAATAGACGTAAAGAATGGATGGCAGTTACCTTTGTCTATGGTGAAGAAACTAGACAAAGACATTTCTTCCAATTCCATGTTGTTGGTTCTATTGAGATTACCTTCTAGTACCCCCATCAACCTCTACTGTAACTGTTCAAGTTTTCTTTTGCACACGGAAGTGCACTTGATAGACTGACCCGCTTTGAGTTTTAGGGGATCCATGGAATTTAAGGAATTTAAGGAACTCACGGGACTTTTATGCTCTTTTATTCTTTACCATGTTCGGCATGCACAATTTTTGTTTACCTGTCGATCACCATAGATCCGACGATAGAACCAGGTTTACATGTACCTCTGCAACCTGACCGTGCTGCGATAACGTCATGATCGCCTGCCGTCCCGAAATGAGAAACGGCTTTTTCTGCAGATTTTACAAAATATATTCCTGTTGTCCCCTTCGTCACGCCGAAACAGCAGGCAGAGTTAACTTTTATTCACGACAATTGAATGTACTCGTCCGCTTCAAAGACTTTGAGTGCTCGCTTCACCCCAACTTTGATCAATGGGAAGAAACCGCAATCCACACTGAAGAAGAAGAAGAAGAAGGCATGAGTTGAATAATTGATGAACCTCTTCTCAAGTTTTGCAAGGGGCTAGATCAAATTCTTGAAGTTTAGTGGCGTGTATGATATGTACACGTTTTGGGACTCCAATAAAAGTATAGATATAAGATGGTTGACGTGGTGCTTGAGTAATAGGTCAACAAGAGTGTGGTTAGGGGTGTGGTAAGGGATATGTTAAATATCTCAGATTTCTCTTTTTTCTTCTGCTATGTCTAGAAATATAATAACATATACGTGTTATGATATGCGCTAACCACATCTAGCTCGGTTGGCCACGGCATAAAGCAAGGGCCCAAACAGGGGCTCCCTTAACATTGCCGATCACTACGTTATCTGATGGAATCTTCTGGAGCAAGCCGGGGGTTTTCGTACAGAATAGAATGGAATCATGTAGAACATCAGGGAATCAGTCTTGAACACTGAACTAGATGGAAGGATGAAACGGAAGTATCTAGAAGTGATAGATTGATGTATAAATAGCCCTAGTATCTCTACAAGTAGAATAACAACATAAGAATCGTGCAAAAAGGCCTCCATCAACTTCTACTCTATTCTCAATCACAACACACGCATCGAACAACAATACGCATTGATAAGGGTCGGATGGTGGTGTGGTACACTGTCCGGGCCGTTCTCCCAAGTAGAGTCTGGGCAGCTTGGACACATGCCCCACTCGAGACAGGAGAAAGCTGGTTCGAATCCAGTAAGACCCGTCAACCACACTCTCTCGCGGTGGTGTTTTTCTCATAGCTTGATGAAAGCATATTCAAATAATCATGGGTTTTCCCCGCTTTTCCCTGTGGTGGGTATTCACGGAAGAGGTTTTATGTCGCAAGACGTTATCCTCGTAGTGGTATCTGCAAATGAAATCTAAGTATGAGTGTTCCAAAAACGTCAAAATGAGTCATTCTATGAGAAACACACCCTCCGTAATCATTCGTGTCATAGCTTCAGGCTGCATACACAAGAATGATTTAAAAAAAAAAAAATACGCATTGATACAGTTTCTTGATCACTTCGAGATAATTCTAGAGAGTTTTAATTGATAGAAATATACTACCCCTGTCTATACATGGGTATAAACATTCTTACTAAGCAAGATGTGATCAGCGCTTTTAAAACACAAGTAGAGTCCCTAATCCAAGCAACAAACTACCACATGGGTCGGATGGTGGTGTGGTACACCGTCCGGGCCATTCTCCCGAGGAGAGTCAGGGTAGCCGAGGCACATGCCCCAGTTGAGACAGGAGAAAGCTGGTTCGAATCCAGCAAGACCCTCACACCACATTTCTCGCCTGGTCATGTATGTGACGATATCGAAGGCACACAGTGTTGATTTTAGTGCTAGTTGGCAATAATTGTCAGTCATGCAAGATACATCATGATTATCCTTGCATACCAACCCCTTTATTTTGGGACAACAATATTCACTGTATGTATAAGACTGTAATTAGAGATAAATACGCACGTGAATAGAACGGCGTACACGCTAGATCGCGAATAACGTATATGACGTCATGCACTAGGCGAGAGGGCTTAAGTTGGCAAAGTCAAGATAGATAGAGAAAGTAGAACTTTTGACCTGAATAGAACCATTGTGCACATATACAACCTGGAAATTTACCAACACTGATCAGTGGTTGATTCCAACAACCACAGAACAGCAAGGTTCACCTCTAGAAGAGACAGAGTTACAACAGAACGGGAAACATTTGCAGTACCTTCCTTGTAATAACTGTGCTAAGGGAAATCAAAGTTCTCTTATTGTGAACACATTCTAAGAAAACGGAAGATCTCCAAGGATTCATCACTACACCAGTACCTAAATAGTGTAGTTTTGAATCTCCGTCTACCACGCGAACAATACGTTAACGGGAAACAGTTGCAGTACCGTCAGGCAACGTATAAATTAATTTCAAATCACCATTTCTCACTCTCTCCTAATATTTGTACCTACAATTCACATCAAAATGATCCCACCACCAGTCACCACTTATTCAATTGATAAAGAGGCATGGGGAACGCCTTTTAACCCAGATGATGCAAACCAGCAAAAGAAGCCCATAGTCAATGGATACATTACTCTCATGATTCTCAAATATGATATTAGCAAATATACGGATAGTTTGTTATGGAAAGATTTCAGGGAGGACTTTGAGGGATGGTCGCTCGAAAATTTCAAGATCGGGAACCGAACAGCCTTAAAGAAGCTCCGAGACCATCTCATTACACATGGGGTTTGGATCAGAGCCCAAGCAGGATCTATTTCGTATGCAAAGGTGTTGTACGAATGCCTTGAAAATGATGAACAGCACCAATGGACTGAAAGGGAGATCAACGATCATTTACTCGAGTATCGAGGACTATTTGATTCACACTGGAACCCTAGATTAAGCTATGATCAAAATCTAATCACGAAAAATCCCCAGAGATCACCTAGTCCGACCCAACAAAAAGACATCAAGCTGGGCCTACCAACAAGACAGGAAGAATTTAAAGCTCCCTCTTTAGGTGATTCAAAATCAGACCTCGGAAAAAGTAGTAGTCCATTTCAAATTCCATAGTATAGCGACAATGATGTGAACAATCCAACCAAGCTTCTTACGGATTTGATGAAGATTTACAGTCACGACCATAACAAATACGGAGGAGAAATGTACGACTTTCTTGACCTCAAACTCCAGGAATTCTACGATTGTTGTTCCAAAATCGGGCTTACTGGAAGTTTTCACCTGGCATTTTCTATTATGCTCAAAGGTCGCGCAAGGAATTTTTACTACACTATGATCGCAGGAAGGCAGTATAATTTTAAGACAATGATTTCTATGATGAAGCAGCATTTTGAAACTGAGGAAAACCGTCAGATGTACCTCTCTGAATGGAGAACAACTACTTTGAGAAGAATTATCACGAAACATCCTGAGAAGTCACGCTTGGAATGCTTAGAATTAACAATAGATATATTACAAAAGGTTCAACAAGGTTTACCGGAAGAAAGCCGGAGCGAGAATATTCTTAGAGATCAACTCTTAAACGCCTGTCAAGGTGTTGAGGAATGTAGCCTCTCTCTGTATAAACCAGCCAGCACTTTTGAAGGAATTTGTGCCGAATTACGCTCAGCAGTTGGAACGTCAATAAGATCCCAAGATACTTCTACTTTTAACCTCCATACCCAATTTGAGAATATGAACATCCAACAATCCAACAATTCCCAATACTGGACTGATCGGAGATATGAAGGACGTGGCAAAAATTATAGACAGACAAATAGTCGTCCTGGCGGAGATTCTCGAAATAGTGGCTTAGCAGGATTATCCCGAGGCTTTATACCCAATCAACAGACAAACCAGCGAAAAATTCAATCAAAAAGATGTTATGTTTGCGATAAACCCGGTTGCTGGTCAACCAGGCACTCGGTTGAGGAAAGAAAGAAAGCCTACGATATGTTTACTCGCTCTCAATATTCAACCGACATTGACGTATCACTTGAAACCTATCAAACATTCCTAGTGCGATTTGAAGGTGTTGAAGGCTTCGATGACGAGGACATATTTCAAGAAAATAGGGCATTTTTACATGATATGAAAATAGAGGAAAATTGTAACAGCTTTTTCACCGAGCTGGGAATGGTGAATGGATATAATACCGTTGCAATCCTAAACGACCAATCATTTCTCCATTCTATCACTAAAGATGATCCATTTAAATCTAGGTCTTTCCCCACTAACTCTGCCACATTCACATTTACGGACCGTTACTCGTCGCAAAAATTTCAGGGCATTATGCCTGATAGCGGAGCCGCAGGTGTCTCAACAGCAGGAGAACCACAATTCCAAGCCTTACAAAATCTAGACTCGTCGATTGTCCTTGATACCAAGACAGCAGGTAGCCACAACATCCGTTTTGGCAAGGGAGTAGCCACATCTAAGGGTACTACCAAAGTCAATACTCCTCTTGGCACTATAACATTTCATGTTGTACCCGCTAACACCCCTTTCCTCCTTTGTCTCAAAGATATGGATGAACTAAATGTCAAGTTTGACAACCTAAGAAATCTTCTTATTCAAGGCGACAAATTAATCCCAGTTGTACGTAAGTGGGGTCATCCCTGGATGCTATTAGATGAGCCGGAATACACTATCGCTTACAGTCATCTAACCACATCTGAATTGAGCCAAATTCATCGACGTTTTGGACATCCATCTGTCCCAAGACTGGCAAAGATTCTCGGACGAGCTGGACATAACGTTGATTTACCAACAATTAAACATTTAACCAAATTTTGCCATCAATGTCAACTGCATGGCAAGTCCCCCGGCAGATTCAAGTTCACATTAAAAGATGATTTTGACTTCAATTACTCCATTGTTGTGGATGTTCTATATCTTAATAGCAAGCCGGTACTACATGTTGTTGACTCAGCCACCTCATTCAACGCTGCTAGATTTCTGAAAGATATGTCAGCAAAATCGGCATGGGATACACTTCGTGAGTGCTGGATTGACACATATCAGGGTCCGCCTGAGTATGTTGTTCATGACGCAGGAAAGAATTTTTCATCAGACGAATTTAGACAGAAAGCAAAATCATTGGCCATTACCGTTAAGGAAGTGCCAGTTGAAGCTTACAACAGCGTAGGCTTGGTAGAGCGCTATCATGCTCCTCTACGTCGTGCCTATCAAATTTTGTGTGACGAACTTCAAGATGAGAAAATAACAAAAGAAGCAATACTACAGATGGCTGTGAAAGCAGTGAATGATTCTGCGGGTCCAAATGGTATCATTCCTACTCTTCTTGTGTTTGGAGCATATCCTCGAATGACCGAACGAAGACGATTCACCCTCACCACCGATAGCAAAGAGAGCAAAGGCAATTAACCAAGCCATGAAAGAGGTCCGACGTTTACAGGCTGAACGTCAAGTTAATGAAGCGCTCGCAATGCGAAATGGGCCTAATATAATTTCCACTCTTAACTTACCCCTTAACTCGGACGTACGTGTATGGCGTGAAAATAAAGGATGGACTGGTCCATTCAAACTAACTTCAATAAATGGTGACACGTGCATTATTGATATGCCGCATGGGCCAGCAAATTTTAGAATAACCTCAGTCAAACCGTATTTCGTTGATGAACAGAATAAAGAGTTTGACCATATAAATGGGGAAGGGACTCGAGTGGAGGGGAGACATATGGTCCAGAGCGGTAATGAAGAAGAACAAGGAGGGGAAGGAAGAGATATGGTCGAGATCGATAATGAAAAAGAGCAAGAGCAGATGAGAGCAATGAACGAGGAACTGAAAGTGAACAATAGACAAAAGGTATTACCAAAATCAGTTGAGACACGATACCATCCAAAGAGGGTCACAACAAGGCCAAAGCGATTTTTAGATGGCTACGAATACTTTTTGAACAATGATGAAGATTTAGATGATCAATTTATTGCTACCCTTCAAACAAATGTTGCGTCTTCAATGGCATTTCTTTCGAGTAAGGAGAAACATGATCGCCAGCTCTCAATCAAGCTCCGTCAAGAAGGGGTTATCACCACTCCTGGCGCACCATTTGAACAATCTCAAACACTAGAAATCGACGGACTGATAGCGCGAGGCGTGTTCGAATTTGTGAAATTTGATCCAAAAGAACACAACGGCTTGAGAATATTTAACTCTAGATTGGTGAATGAAATAAAGGGGAAAGCTACTAAATCACCATACGAAAAATCACGACTTGTGGTCCAAGCGTACGACGACCAAGGGAAGGAGGCTATCCTCACCCAATCCCCTACAATTCAGAGAGTCAGTCAGCGCCTCATTATAGCTCTAGCACCATCCTTGGCTAAAATCGGATACAATCTTTATCTACGGGACATAACGCAGGCATATATTCAATCTACGACACTTCTCAAACGAACAATTTTAGCTCGGTTACCCAAACAAATCAGGAATCAGTATCCTACAGACACCATCATGGTTGTCCGAAAACCGCTCTACGGCATACCAGAGGCAGGAACCCATTGGTGGGCAACTTATCATCGCCACCACAAGGATAAGCTTCACATGGTTACCTCCACCTACGACCCATGTTTCTTGATTACGAACTCTACCAATTTCGGTATTGTTGGGATGCAGACTGATGACACCCTAATTTTAGGGTGTAAGAAGTTTGCAGAGCTCGAAGATTCAGAACTCAAAATTGCCAATCTGACTGCTAAGCCTAAAGAAGAACTCTCTCATAATACGCCATTAATCTTCAACGGGTGCGTGCTATCTAAAGAGAACGACAATATTAACCTGCGCCAAAAAGAACAAGGAAGTAAGCTAAAAATTATTGATCCCAAATCTCCCTTTTGCCACCAAGAATACATCGAACAGCGTGCTAGAGGCGCTTACTTAGCCACTACCTGTCAACCCGAAGCTTCCTTCGACCTTTCAACAGCTGCACAACAAAGACAACCCGATGAAAAGGCTATAATTGCTCTGAACAAGAGACTACATTGGCAAATGCAAAATCTGAATCGAGGTATCCGATATGTTCCATTGAAACTTGATACGGTTAAAATCTTCGTCTTTGTCGATGGATCATTCGCCAATAACCAAGACTTGAGCTCCCAGTTGGGATACCTGATAATCATGGCGAATGAAATTGACAATCATGATTCTGGATATTTTGATATTCACGGCAACTTGATCCACTGGAGTTCAGTCAAGAGCAAGAGAGTAACTCGAAGTATTCTCGCATCTGAAATTTATGGAATGGTTAATGGCGTTGATATGGCTATCGCTATCAATACTACGATGGAGATCATTATGAGTCAACTGTCTCTCCTCGCAATACCAATCATCGTCTGTACAGATTCGTTCTCTCTGTACCAATGTCTAGTGAAACTTGGAACAACAAATGAGAAGAGGCTTATGATAGATATTATGGCACTTCGTCAATCCTATGAGCGAAGAGAATTACAAGAAATTCGCTGGATTAACGGTCACGATAATGCTGCAGATGCCATGACAAAATCTAATCCAAATCGTTCACTAGAGAAGTTCTTGGACTCGAACCAGCTACGCATACGAATTGAAGGATGGGTTGATAGAGAATAGAAGTTCAAAAGAATAAGAGCCCTAGGGTCGGACTTGAGAAGAATAAAAAGTTGCCAGTGTATGTATAAGACTGTAATTAGAGATAAATACGCACGTGAATAGAACGGCGTACACGCTAGATCGCGAATAACGTATATGACGTCATGCACTAGGCGAGAGGGCTTAAGTTGGCAAAGTCAAGATAGATAGAGAAAGTAGAACTTTTGACCTGAATAGAACCATTGTGCACATATACAACCTGGAAATTTACCAACATTCACCATCTACAAAAGTTTATTTTCTTTTTATTAGAATCTTGTATGAGTAGCACTCTGTACCTGAAGTGAGAGAAATTAACATCTCCTTACCCCACTTCAGTTTACAGACTCTTTACGTTCCACTTCGCTATTCTCTTTCCACGTGATAAATCAATAAGTCTTGCGACTTATCGCCTCTCCAAACTAACACACAGGACAGCCGTTCCCTCCACTCTGTCGGGACGAAGTTCGGGAGGCAATTCTTAAAGCAGGAAACACGGCTCCTGGAGCTGACGAGATCCCAACTGCCATCCTCCGTATAGCTTGGCCTCTAATCGGGGATTATGTCTATTCACTCTTCGACAGATGTCTCTCTCTCGGCCATCATCCGATCTGCTTTCGACAGGCTGTAGTAATTATGCTTCAGAAGCCAAACAAAGCAGACCTATCTT